>SZWC01004535.1:5914-51360 GCA_023375785.1 Penium margaritaceum | reverse complement strand
AGGTGGTCGCGCATGCTTGTTTGCCGGCTGCAATTGAGGGACTGCAAGGATACGGCTGGACCGCTGCGTAAGAGGGACATGGCTGGGTTGCTGGGACCACCCGTGGCAGTGCAGTCACCGCCATCATCTTCATCTTCACTGCCAAAGATTCCAGCAGCTTCCCTTGCTTGCTTGCGCTGGCGCTCAGCAGTGAGCTGAGCCCAGTTAACAGGTCGGTCCTTGGTACCCCATGACTCGTCCTGTCCATTGAAGAGGGTGGAGTCTGCACCACTGAAGCCCTCACTTGGTGGTGGCAGAGCAGGCAGGCCGAGCAAAGCACGCGCGCCAGGAGGCGGTGTCTTGCACTTGGCAACGTTGCCCACAGCAGCACCATAATGGCCCCTCATGCGATCGCTTCCTCCAGCATAGTTGTTGCCGCAAGCACCACACCAAAAACCTGGGTAGCCGCTTGCAGTTGGGTGTGGCTTGTAGTACTTGGATAGAGCTTTTGTCAGGAGCTCTCCTTGGAGGGGCTGGACAGTGGTGACGGTGCTGTTGGGTGCAGCATCACGAACAGCAGCAACTGCAGATGCGGACTGGCTTCTCGCCATGGCGTTGGGCGAGGCAATGACGGCTTGCCTCGCCTGCAAAATGGCAGTCTAGGGTTCGCGTTCTGTGTTATGGGAGGACTTCGATGTCCGTTGGGATGGGACAGTTCTGTCTTCCAGTGGGAGCCGACTGTGCCATTGACAGGTGGCATGGTCTGGGTACACTGAACCACCCATGCCTGCAGATATCATGCAAACGATCTGCCTACATCAATCCGAGGTGGTCAAATGACCACCTGTTTGGCTACATTTCATTCGTCATTCAAGAGTGCATGTTGCATTGTCCAATGAGGGACTGATCTCCTTGCCCTGCTGTCAGAAATTGATGGTGGATGATGCCACATTCATGCATGAATGCATCGGATCCATTTTCTGTCGGCGGCCGCTTTCGAGGGTGGACCTGTCACTAAATAATCGTTGGATCCGAACACGGTTGTTGACCTGAAATCTCACCTTTTTCTCCCGTTCCAAAATGCCCACCCATTCAACCACGGCTTGTGACCCGATGACTGTAAATGGTTAAAGTCGAAGTCGACTCCAAGTCGACTTAGGTCGACTTGGCGACTTCGACTTTTGCCCCAAAGTCGCCAAGTCGAAGGCAACATGGGTGCCAACTGGTTGTGGAGTGGTGCGAACTGGTTTCAAAGTGGTCTGAACTGGTTGCGGAGTGGTACGAACCGGTTGCAAAGTGGTGCGAACTGGTTGTGGAGTGGTGNGTTGACCTGAAATCTCACCTTTTTCTCCCGTTCCAAAATGCCCACCCATTCAACCACGGCTTGTGACCCGATGACTGTAAATGGTTAAAGTCGAAGTCGACTCCAAGTCGACTTAGGTCGACTTGGCGACTTCGACTTTTGCCCCAAAGTCGCCAAGTCGAAGGCAACATGGGTGCCAACTGGTTGTGGAGTGGTGCGAACTGGTTTCAAAGTGGTCTGAACTGGTTGCGGAGTGGTACGAACCGGTTGCAAAGTGGTGCGAACTGGTTGTGGAGTGGTGCAGACTGGTTGCGGAGTGGTGCGAACAGGTTGCAGAGTGGTGCGAACTGGGTGCGGAGCGGTGACCCCGGTTGTGGAGTGGTGGGAACTGGTTGCGGAGTGGTGCGAACTTTTTGGGGAGTGGTGCAAACTGGTTGCGGAGTGGTGTAAACTGGTTTCGGAGTGGTGCGAACTGGTTGCGGAGTGGTGAAAACTGGTTGCGGAGTGGTGCAAACTGGTTGCGCAGTGGTGCAAACTGCTTACAGAGCGATACTAACCGGTTGCGGAGTGGTGTGAACTGGTTGCGGAGTGGTGCAAACTGGTTGCGGAGTGGTGCCAACTGGTTCCTGAGTTGTGCGAACTGGTTGCGGAGCGCTGAGAACTTGTTGCGGAGTGGTGCGAACTGGTTGCAGAGTGGTGCAAACAGGTTGCGGAGTGGTGTAAACTGGTTGCGGAGTGGTGCGAACTGGTTGCGGAATGGTGTGATTTGGTTGCGGACTGGTGCGATCTGGTTGCGGAGTGGGGCGAACTGGTTGCAGAGTGGGGTAAACTGGTTGCGGAGTGGTGCGACCTGGTTGCGGAGTGGTGGGAACTGGTTGCGGAGTGGTGCAAACTAGTTGTGGAGTGGTGCAAACTGGCTGCGGAGTGGTGTGAACTGGTTGCAGAGTGGTGCGAACTGGTTGCGGAGTGGTGCGAACTGGTTGCGGTGTGGTGCGAACTGGTTGCGGAGAAGTGCAAACTGGTTGCGGAGTGGTGCGAACTGGTTGCGGAGCAGTGGGAACTGGTTGTGGAGTGGTGCGAACTGGTTGCGGAGTGGTACGAACTGGTTGCGGAGTGGTGCGAACTGGTTGCGGAGTGGTACAAATTGGTTGCGGAGTAGTGCAAACTGGTTGTGGACTGGTGGGAACGGGTTGCGGAGTGGTGCGAACTGTCTGAGGAGTGGTGCCAACTGGTTGCAGAGTGGTGCGAACTGGTTGCGGAGTGATGTCAAGTGGTTGCGGAGTGGTACGAACTGGTTGCGGAGTGGTGCGAACTGGTTGCGGAGTGGTGCGTACTGGCTTCGGAGTGTTGCAAACTGGTTGCCGAGTGGTGCGAATGGGCTGCGGAGTGCTGCGAACTAGTTGCGGAGTGGTGCAAACTGGTTGCGGAGTGGTGCAAACTGGTTGCACAGTGGTGCGAACTGGTTGCGGAGTGGTGCAAACTGGTTGCGGAGTGGTGCAAACTGGTTGCGGGAGGGTGCAAACTGGTTGCGAAGTGGTGAGAACTGGTTGCGGAGTCGTGCGAACTGGTTCTGGAGTGGTGCGAACTGGTTGCGGAGTGGTCTGAACTGGGGTCGGAGTGGTACGACCTGGTTGCGGAGTGGTGCAAACTGGTTGCGGAGTGGTACAAACGGGTTGCGGAGAAGTGGGATCTGGTTGCGGAGTGGTGCGAACTGGTTGCGGAGTGGTGCGAACTGGTTGCGGAGTGGTGCCAACTGGTTGCAGAGTGGTGCGAACTGGTTGCAAAGTGATGTCAACTGGTTGCGGAGTGGTGCGAACTGGTTGCGGAGTGGTTCGAACTGACTGAAGAGTGGTGCGAACTGGTTGCAAACTGGTGCAAACTGGTTGCAGAGCGGTGCGAACTGGTTGTGCAGTGGTGCGAACTGGTTGCGGAGTGCTCTGAACTGGTTGCGGAGTGGTACGAACTGGTTGCAGAGTGGTGCGAACTGGTTGCGGAGTGGTGCAAACTGGTTGCGGAGTAGTGCGATCTGGTTGCGGAGTGGTGCGAACTGGTTGCGGAGTGGTGCGAACTGGTTGTGGAGTGGTGCGAACTGGTTGCGGAGTGCTCTGAACTGGTTGCGGAGTGGTACGAACTGGTTGCAGAGTGGTGCGAACTGGTTGCGGAGTGGTGCAAACTGGTTGCGGAGTAGTGCGATCTGGTTGCGGAGTGGTGCGAACTGGTTGCGGAGTGGTGCGAACTGGTTGTGGAGTGGTTCCAAGTGGTTGCAGAGTGGTGCGAACTGGTTGCGGAGTGATGTCAACTGGTTGCGGAGTGGTTCAAACTGGTTGCGGAGTGGTGCGAACTGGTTGAAGAGTGGTGCAAAATGGTTGCGGAGTGGTGCGACCTGGTTGCGGAGTGGTACAAGCTAGTTGTGGAGTGGTGCGAACTGGTTGTGGAGTGGTGCCAACTTGTTGCAGAGTTGTGTGAACTGGTTAAGGTGCGAACTGGTTGCGTTGTGGTGCGAACTGGTTGCGGAGTGGTGCGAACTGGTTGCGGAGTGATGCAAACGGGTTGGGGAGTGGTGCGAACTGGGTGCAGAGCGGTGCGAACTGGTTGTGGAGTGGTCGAACTGGTTGTGGAGTGGTCTGAACTGGTTGCGCAGTGGTACGAACTGGTTGCGGAGTGGAGCGAACTGGTTGTGGAGTGGTGCAAACGGGTTGCGGAGTAGTGCGAACTGGTTTCAGAGTGGTTTGAACTGGTTGCGGAGTGGTGCAAACTGGCTGCAGAGTGGTGCCAACTGGTCGCAGAGTGGTGCAAACTCATTGTGGAGTGATATGAACTGGTTGCGGAGTGGTGCGAAGTGGTTGCGGAATGGTGCCAACTGGTTGCGGAGTGGTGCAAACTGGTTGCAGTGTGGTGCGAACTGGTTGCGGAGTGGTGCGAACTGGTTGCGGAGTGGTGCAAACTGGATGCAGAGTGGTGTGAACTGGTTGCGGAGTGGTGCAACTGGTTGCGGAGTGGTGTGATTTGGTTGCGGAGTGGTGCGATCTGGTTGCGGAGTGGTGCGAACTGGTTCCGGAGTGGTGCAAACTGGATGCAGAGTGGTGCGAACTGGATACAGAGTGGTGCGAACTGGATGCAGAGTGGTGCGAACTGGATACAGAGTGGTGCGAACTGGATGCAGAGTGGTGCGAACTGGATACAGAGTGGTGCGAACTGGATGCAGAGTGGTGCGAACTGGATACAGAGTGGTGCGAACTGGATGCAGAGTGGTGCGAACTGGATACAGAGTGGTGCGAACTGGATGCAGAGTGGTGCGAACAGGTTGCAGAGTGGTGCGAACTGGCTGATGAGTGGTGCCAACTGGCTGCGGAGGGATGCGGAGCGAGTGGTGCGAACTGGTTGCAAAGTTGTGGGATCTGGTTGCGAAGTGGTGCGAACTGCTTGCGGAGTGGTGCGAACTGGGTGCAGAGCGGTGCGAACTGGTTGCGGAGTCGTGCGATCTGGTTGCGGAGTGGGGCGAACTGGTTGCAGAGTGGTGGGAATTGGTTGCGGAGTGGTGCGATCTGGTTGCGGAGTGGGGCGAACTGGTTGCAGAGTGGGGTGAACTGGTTGCGGAGGAGTGCGACCTGGTTGCGGAGTGGTGCGAACTGGTTGCGGAGTGGTGCGAACTAGTTGTGGAGTGGTGCGAACTGGTTGCGGAGTGGTGCGAACTGGTTGCGGAGTGGTGCCAACTGGTTGCGGAATGGTGCCAACTGGTTGTGGAGTGGTGCGCACTGGTTGTGGAGTGGTGCCAACTGGTTTCGGAGTGGTGCCAACTGGTTGCCGAGCGGTGCGAACTGGTTGTGGAGTGGTGCAAACTGGCTGCGGAGTGGTCTGAACTGGGTGCTGAGTGGTATGAACTGGTTGCGGAGTGGTGCGAACTGGTTGCGGAGTGGTGCAAACAGGTTGTCGAGAAGTGCGACCTGGTTGCGGAGTGGTGTGAACGGGTTGCGGAGTGGTGCGAACTGGTTGCGGAGTGGTGCCAATTGGTTGCAGAGTGGTGCAAACTGGTTGCGAAGTGATTTCAACTGGTTGCGGAGTGGTGCGAACTGGTTGCGGAGTGGTGCGAACTGGTTGTGGAGTGGTGGGAACTGGTTGCGGAGCGGTGCGAACTAATTGCGGAGTGGTGCGAGCTTGTTGCAAAGTGCTGAGAACGTGTTGCGGAGTGGTGCAAAGTGGTTGCAGAGTGGTTTCATTTGGTTGCGGAGTGGTGCGATCTGGTTGCAGAGAGGGGCGAACTGGTTGCAAAGTGCGGCGAACTGGTTGCGGAGTGGTGCGACCTGGTTGCGGAGTGGTGCAAACTGGTTGGGGAGTGGTGCGAACTGGTTGTGGTGTGGTGCGAACTGGTTGCGGAGTGGTGCGAAGTGGTTGCGGAGTGGTGCGAACTGGTTGCGTCGTGGTGCCATCCGGTTGCAGAGTGGTGCAAATTGGTTGCTAACTCGTCTGAACTGGTTACAGAGTGGTGCGAACTGGTTGTGAAGGGGTGCGAACTGGTTGTGGAGTGGTCTGAACTGGTTGCGCAGTGGTATGAACTGGTTGCGGAGTGGTGCGAACTGGTTGCGGCGTGGTGCAAACTGGTTGCGGAGTAGTGCAAACTGGTTTTGGAGTGGTGCGAGCTGGTTGCGGAGTGGTGGGAACTGGTTGCGGTGTGGTGCAAACTGGTTGCGGAGTGGTGCGAACTGGTTGGGGAGTGGTGTGAACTAGTTGGGGAGTGGTGTGAACTAGTTGGGGAGTGGTGTGAACTGGTTGCAGAGTGGTGCGAACTGGTTGCGGAGTGGTGCGAATTGGCTGCAGAGTGGTGCGAACTGGTTGCGTCGTGGTGCCAACTGGTTGCAGAGTGGTGCAAACTGGTTGCCGACTCGTCCGAACTGGTTACAGAGTGGTGCAAACTGGTTGTGAAGGGGTGGCAACTGGTTGTGGAGTGGTCTGAACTGGTTGCGCAGTGGTATGAACTGGTTGCGGAGTGGTGCGAACTGGTTGCGGCGTGGTGCAAACTGGTTGCGGAGTAGTGCAAACTGGTTTCGGAGTGGTGCGAGCTGGTTGCGGAGTGGTGCGAGCTGGTTGCGGAGTGGTGCGAACTGGTTGCGGTGTGGTGCAAACTGGTTGCGGAGTGGTGCGAACTGGTTGGGGAGTGGTGTGAACTAGTTGGGGAGTGGTGTGAACTAGTTGGGGAGTGGTGTGAACTGGTTGCGGAGTGGTGCAAACTGGTTGCGGAGTGGTGCGAACTGCTTGCGGAGTGGTGCGAACTGGCTCCAGAGTGGTGCGAACTGGTTGCGGAGTGGTGCGAACTGGTTGCGAAGTGGTGCGAACTGGTTGCAGAGTGGTGCGAACTGGTTGCGGAGTGGTGCGAACTGCTTGCGGAGTGGTGCGAACTGGCTGCAGAGTGGTGCGAACTGGTTGCGGAGTGGTGCGAGCTGGTTGCGGAGTGGTGCAAACTTGTTGCGGAGTGGTGCAAACTAGTTGCAGAGTGGTGCGAACTGGTTGCGGAGTGGAGCGACCTGGTTGCGGAGTGGTGCGAACTGGTTGCGGAGCGGTGCGAACTGGTTGCGGAGTGGTGCGAACTGGTGGCGGAGTGGTGCGAACTGGTTGCGGAGTGGTTTGAACTGGTTGCGGGGTGGTTGGCACCGGTCGTGGAGTGGTGTGATTTGGTTGCGGAGTGGTGCAAACTGGTTGCGGACTGGGGCGAACTGGTTGCAGAGTGGGGCGAACTGGTTGCGGAGTGGAGCAACCTGGTTGCGGAGTGGTGCGAACTGGTTGCGGAGTGGTGCGAACTGGTTGCGGAGCGGTGCAAACCGGTTGCGGAGTGGTGAGAACTGGTTGCAGAGTGGGGCGAACTGGTAGTGGAGTGGTGCAAACTGGTTGCGGAGTGGTGCAAACAGGTTGTGGAGTAGTGCGAACTGGTTGGGGAGTGGTGCAAACTAGGTGCGGAGAGGTGCGAACAGGTTGTGCACTGGTACGAACTGGTTTCGGAGTAGTGCAAACTGGTTGCGGAGTGGTGTGAACTGGTTGCACAGTGGTGCGAACTGGTTACGGAATGATGCAAACTGGTTGTGGTGTGGTGCAAACTGGTTGTAGAGTGGTCCGAACTGGTTGTGGAGTGGTGCAAACTGGTTGCGGAGAGGTGCGAACTGGTTGTGGAGTGGTTCAAACTGGTTGCGGAGTGGTGCAAACTGAGTGCGGAGCGGTGCCAACCGGTTGTGGAGTGGTGTGAACTGGTTGCATAGTGGTGCAAACGGGCTGCGGAGTCGTGCAAACTGGTTGTGGAGTAATGCGAACTGGTTGCGGAGTTGTGCAAACCAGTTGCGGAGTGGTGTGAACTGGTTGCGGAGTGGGGCGGACCGGTTGCGGACTAGTGCAAGCTGGTTGCGGATTGGTGCGAAATGGTTGCGGAGTGGTGCCAACTGGTTGCGGATTGGTGCCAACTGGTTGCGGAGTGGTCCGAACTGGTGGCGGAGTGGTACGATCTGGTTGCGGAGTGGTGCGAACTGGTTGCGGAGTGGTGCGAACTGGTTGCAGAGTGGTCCGAACTGGTTGCGGAGTCGTGCGAACTGGTTGCGGCGTGGTGCAAACTGGTTGTAGAGTGGTCCGAACTGGTTGCGGAGTCGTGCGAACTGGTTGCGGCGTGGTGCAAACTGGTTGTAGAGTGGTCCGAACTGGTTGCGGAGTCGTGCGAACTGGTTGCGGCGTGGTGCAAACTGGTTGTAGAGTGGTCCGAACTGGTTGCGGAGTCGTGCGAACTGGTTGCGGCGTGGTGCAAACTGGTTGTAGAGTGGTCCGAACTGGTTGCGGAGTCGTGCGAACTGGTTGCGGCGTGGTGCAAACTGGTTGTAGAGTGGTCCGAACTGGTTGCGGAGTCGTGCGAACTGGTTGCGGCGTGGTGCAAACTGGTTGTAGAGTGGTCCGAACTGGTTGCGGAGTCGTGCGAACTGGTTGCGGCGTGGTGCAAACTGGTTGTAGAGTGGTCCGAACTGGTTGCGGAGTCGTGCGAACTGGTTGCGGCGTGGTGCAAACTGGTTGTAGAGTGGTCCGAACTGGTTGCGGAGTCGTGCGAACTGGTTGCGGCGTGGTGCAAACTGGTTGTAGAGTGGTCCGAACTGGTTGCGGAGTCGTGCGAACTGGTTGCGGCGTGGTGCAAACTGGTTGTAGAGTGGTCCGAACTGGTTGCGGAGTCGTGCGAACTGGTTGCGGCGTGGTGCAAACTGGTTGTAGAGTGGTCCGAACTGGTTGCGGAGTCGTGCGAACTGGTTGCGGCGTGGTGCAAACTGGTTGTAGAGTGGTCCGAACTGGTTGCGGAGTCGTGCGAACTGGTTGCGGCGTGGTGCAAACTGGTTGTAGAGTGGTCCGAACTGGTTGCGGAGTCGTGCGAACTGGTTGCGGCGTGGTGCAAACTGGTTGTAGAGTGGTCCGAACTGGTTGCGGAGTCGTGCGAACTGGTTGCGGCGTGGTGCAAACTGGTTGTAGAGTGGTCCGAACTGGTTGCGGAGTCGTGCGAACTGGTTGCGGCGTGGTGCAAACTGGTTGTAGAGTGGTCCGAACTGGTTGCGGAGTCGTGCGAACTGGTTGCGGCGTGGTGCAAACTGGTTGTAGAGTGGTCCGAACTGGTTGCGGAGTGGTACCAACTGGTTGCGGAGTAATGCGAACTGGTTGCGGAGTGGTTGCGGAGTGGTGCAAACTGGGTGCGGAGTGGTGCGAACTGGTTTGGAGTGGTGTGAACTGGTTGCGGAGTGGTGCAAACTGGTGGCGAAGTGGTGTGAACAGGTTGCGGAGTGGTGCGAACTGGTTGCGGAGTCATGCGAACTGGTTGCAGAGTGGTGCGAAGTGGCTGCGAAGTGGTGCGAACTGATTGCGGAGTGGTGTC
This sequence comes from Penium margaritaceum, assembly GCA_023375785.1. Classification (NCBI taxonomy): domain Eukaryota; kingdom Viridiplantae; phylum Streptophyta; class Zygnematophyceae; order Desmidiales; family Peniaceae; genus Penium; species Penium margaritaceum. Next base: position 42,199 of record SZWC01004535.1, on the reverse strand, counting down.
ATTTGGTTGCGGAGTGGTGCGATCTGGTTGCACAGTGGGGCAAACTGGTTGCGGAGTGGGGCGAACTGATTGCGGATTGGTGCGACTTGGTTGCGGAGTGGTGCAAACTGGTGGGGAGTGGTGCGAACTGGTTGTGGAGTGGTGCGAACTGGTTGCACAGCGGTGCCAACTGGTTGTGAAGTGGTGCGAACTGGTTGCAGGGTGGTCTGAACTGGTTGCGGAGTGGTACCAACTGGTTGCGGAGTGGTGCGAACTGGTTGTGGAGTGGTGCAAACTGGCTGCGGTGTAGTGCAAACTGGTTGCGGAGTGGTGCGAACTGGTTGCAGAGTGGTGCGAACTGGTTGTGGAGTGGTGCGAACAGGTTGCGGAGTGGTGCAAACTGGGTGCGGAGCGGCGACACCGGTTGTGGAGTGGTGTGAACTGGTTGCGGACTGGTGCAAACGGGTTGCGGAGTGGTGCCAACTGGTTGCGGAGTAATGCGAACTGGTTGCGGAGTTGTGCGAACCGGTTGCGGAGTGGTGTGAACTGCTTTCGGAGTGGTGCGGACCGGTCGCGGAGTGGTGCAAACTGGTTGCGGATTGGTGCAAAATGGTTGCGGAGTGGTGCAAACTGGTTGCAGATTGGTGCGAACTGGTTGCAGAGTGGTCCGAACTGGTCGCGGAGTGGTACTACTGGTTGCGGAGTGGTGCGAACTGGTTGCGGAGTGGTGCAAACTGGTTGCGGTGTGGTGCGAACTGGTTGCAGAGTGGTGCCAACTGGTTGCAGACTGGTGCAAACTGGTTGCGAGTGATGCGAACTGGTTGCATAGTGGTGCGAACTTTCTGTGGAGTGGTAAGAACTGGTTGCCGAGTGGTGCGAACTGGTTGCGGAGTGGTGCGCATTGGTTGCGGAGTGGTGCGAACTGGTTGCGGAGTGGTGGGAACAGGTTGCGGAGTGGTGCAAACTGGTTGTGGAGTGGTGCAAACTGCTTACGGAGCAGTGCGAACCGGTTGCAGAGTGGTGTGAACTGGTTGCGGAGTGGTGCAAACTGGTTGCGGAGTGGTGCGAACTGGTTGCTGAGTGGTGCGAACTGGTTGCGGAGTGGTGCAAACTGGTTGCGGAGTGGTGCGAACTGGTTGCGGAGTGGTGCAACCTGGATGCGGAGTTGTGTGAACTGGTTGCGGAGCGGTGCGAACTGGTTGCAGAGTAGTGCAAACTGGTTCCGGAGTGGTGCGAACTGGTTGCGGAGCGGTGCGAACCGGTTGCAGAGTGGTGCAAACTGGTTGCGGAGTGGTTCAATCTGGTTCCGGAGTGGTGTAATTTGGTTGCGGAGTGGTGAGATCTGGTTGCGGAGTGGTGCCAACTGGTTGCGGAGTGGGGCGAACTGGTTGTGGAGTGGTGCGACCTGGTTGCGGATTGGTGCGAACTGTAGGCGGAGTGGTGCGAACTGGTTGCGGAGTGGTGCAAACTGGTTGCGGTGTGGTACAAACTGGTTGCGGAGTGGTGCGAACTGCTTGCGGAGTGGTGCAAACTGGTTGCGGTGTGGTACAAACTGGTTGCGGAGTGGTGCGAACTGCTTGCGGAGTGGTGCAAACTGGTTGCGGTGTGGTACAAACTGGTTGCGGAGTGGTGCGAACTGCTTGCGGAGTGGTGCAAACTGGTTGCGGTGTGGTACAAACTGGTTGCGGAGTGGTGCGAACTGCTTGCGGAGTGGTGCAAACTGGCTGCAGAGTGGTGCGAACTGGTTGCGGAGTGGTGCACACTGGTTGCGGAGTGGTGCAAACTGGTTGCGGAGTGGTGCAAACTGGTTGCGGAGTGGTGCAAACTGGTTGCGGAGTGGTGCAATCTGGTTCCGGAGTGGTGTAATTTGGTTCCGGAGTGGTGGGATCTGGTTGCGGAGTGGGGTGAACTGGTTGCGGAATGGGGCAAACTGGTTGCGGAGTGGTGCGACCTGGTTGCGGATTGGTGCGAACTGTTGGCGGAGTGGTGCGGACTGGTTGTGGAGTGGTGCAAACTGGTTGCGGAGTGGTGCAAACGGGTTGCCGAGTGGTGCGAACCGGTTGCGGAGTGGAACTAACTGGTTGTGGAGTGGTGCAAACTGCTTGCGGAGTGGTGCGAACGGGTTGCGGAGTGGTGCGAACTGGTTGCGGTGTGGTGCAAACTGGTTGTGGAGTGGTGCAAACTGGTTGGGGAGTGGTGTGAACTAGTTGTGGAGTGGTGTGAACTGGTTGCGGAGTGGTGCAAACTGGTTGGGGAGTGGTGTGAACTAGTTGGGGAGTGGTGTGAACTAGTTGGGGAGTGGTGTGAACTAGTTGGGGAGTGGTGTGAACTAGTTGGGGAGTGGTGTGAACTAGTTGGGGAGTGGTGTGAACTAGTTGGGGAGTGGTGTGAACTAGTTGGGGAGTGGTGTGAACTAGTTGGGGAGTGGTGTGAACTAGTTGGGGAGTGGTGTGAACTAGTTGGGGAGTGGTGTGAACTAGTTGGGGAGTGGTGTGAACTAGTTGGGGAGTGGTGTGAACTAGTTGGGGAGTGGTGTGAACTAGTTGGGGAGTGGTGTGAACTAGTTGGGGAGTGGTGTGAACTAGTTGGGGAGTGGTGTGAACTAGTTGGGGAGTGGTGTGAACTAGTTGGGGAGTGGTGTGAACTAGTTGGGGAGTGGTGTGAACTAGTTGGGGAGTGGTGTGAACTAGTTGGGGAGTGGTGTGAACTAGTTGGGGAGTGGTGTGAACTAGTTGGGGAGTGGTGTGAACTAGTTGGGGAGTGGTGTGAACTAGTTGGGGAGTGGTGTGAACTAGTTGGGGAGTGGTGTGAACTAGTTGGGGAGTGGTGTGAACTAGTTGGGGAGTGGTGTGAACTAGTTGGGGAGTGGTGTGAACTAGTTGGGGAGTGGTGTGAACTAGTTGGGGAGTGGTGTGAACTAGTTGGGGAGTGGTGTGAACTAGTTGGGGAGTGGTGTGAACTAGTTGGGGAGTGGTGTGAACTAGTTGGGGAGTGGTGTGATTTGGTTGCGGAGTGGTGCAAACTGGTTGCGGACTGGGGCGAACTGGTTGCAGAGTGGGGCGAACTGGTTGCGGAGTGGAGCAACCTGGTTGCGGAGTGGTGCGAACTGGTTGCGGAGTGGTGCGAATTGGTTGCGGAGCGGTGCCAACCGGTTGCGGAGTGGTGAGAACTGGTTGCAGAGTGGGGCGAACTGGTAGTGGAGTGGTGCAAACTGGTTGTGGAGTGGTGCAAACAGGTTGTGGAGTGGTGCGAACTGGTTGGGGAGTGGTGCAGACTGGTTGCGGAGAGGTGCAAACAGGTTGTGGACTGGTACGAACTGGTTTGGGAGTAGTGCAAACTGGTTGCGGAGTGGTGTGAACTGGTTGCACAGTGGTGCGAACTGGTTACGGAATGATGCGAACTGGTTGTGGTGTGGTGCAAACTGGTTGTAGAGTGGTCCGAACTGGTTGTGGAGTGGTGCAAACTGGTTGCGGAGAGGTGCGAACTGGTTGCGGAGTGGTTCAAACTGGTTGCGGAGTGGTGCAAACTGAGTGCGGAGCGGTGCGAACCGGTTGTGGAGTGGTGTGAACTGGTTGCATAGTGGTGCAAACGGGCTGCGGAGTCGTGCAAACTGGTTGTGGAGTAATGCAAACTGGTTGCGGAGTTGTGCAAACCGGTTGCGGAGTGGTGTGAACTGGTTGCGGAGTGGTGCAGACCGGTTGCGGACTAGTGCATGCTGGTTGCGGATTGGTGCAAAATGGTTGCGGAGTGGTGCCAACTGGTTGCGGATTGGTGCCAACTGGTTGCGGAGTGGTCCGAACTGGTGGCGGAGTGGTACGATCTGGTTGCGGAGTGGTGCGAACTGGTTGCGGAGTGGTGCAAACTGGTTGCGGATTGGTGCAAACTGGTTGCGGAGTGGTCCGAACTGGTGGCGGAGTGGTACGATCTGGTTGCGGAGTGGTGCGAACTGGTTGCGGAGTGGTGCGAACTGGTTGCGGAGTCGTGCGAACTGGTTGCAGAGGGGTGCCAACTGGTTGCAGACTGGTGCAACTGGCTGCGGAGAGATGTGAACTGGTTGCAGAGTGGTGGGAACTGATTGCGGAGTGGTGAGAACTTGTTGCCGAGTGGTGCAAACTGGTTGCAGGGTGGTGCGAATCGGTTGCAGAGTGGTGCGAACTGGTTGCGGAGTGGTGCGAACTGGTTACGGAGTTGTCCAAGCTGGTTGGGGAGATGTGTGACCTGGTTGCGGATGGTGCGAACTGGTTACGGGGTGATGCGAACTGCTTGCGGACTGGTGCGAACTGGCTGCTGAGTGGTGCGAACTCGTTGTGGAGTGGTGCGAACTGGTTGCGTAGTGGTGCGAACTGGTGGCGGAGTTGTGCGAACTGGTTGCGGAGTGGAGCGAACTGGTTGCGTAGTGGTGCAAACTGGTTGGTGAGTGGTTCGAACTGGCTGTGGAGTGGTGCGAACTGGTTGCGGAGTGTTGCGAACTGGTTGCAGAGTGGTGCAAACTGGGTGCGGAGTGGTGCGAACTGGTTCGGAGTGGTGCGAACTGGTTGCGGAGTGGTGCAAACTGGTGGCGGAGTGGTGTGAACAGGTTGCGGAGTGGTGCGAACTGGTTGCGGAGTGATGCGAACTGGAAGCAGAGTGGTGCGAAGTGGCTGCGGAGTGGTGCGAACAGATTGCGGAGTGGTGTCATTTGGTTGCGGAGTGGTGCGATCTGGTTGCACAGTGGGGCGAACTGGTTGCGGAGTGGGGCGAACTGGTTGCGGATTGGTGCGACCTGGTTGAAGAGTGGTGCAAACTGGTGGGGAGTGGTGCGAACTGGTTGTGGAGTGGTGCGAACTGGTTCCACAGCGGTGCCAACTGGTTGCTAAGTGGTGCGAACTGGTTGCAGGGTGGTCTGAACTGGTTGCGTAGTGGTACGAACTGGTTGCGGAGTGGTGCGAACTGGTTGTGGAGTGGTGCAAACTGGTTGCGGTGTAGTGCAAACTGGTTGCGGAGTGGTGCGAACTGGTTGCAGAGGGGTGCGAACTGGTTGTGGAGTGGTGCAAACAGGTTGCGGAGTGGTGGGAGCTGGGTGCGGAGCGGTGACACCGGTTGTGGAGTGGTGTGAACTGGTTGCGGAGTGGTGCAAACGGGTTGCGGAGTGGTGCCAACTGGTTGCAGAGTAATGCGAACTGGTTGCGGAGTTGTGCGAACCGGTTGCGGAGTGGTGTGAACTGGTTTCGGAGTGGTGCGGACCGGTTGCGGAGTGGTGCAAACTGGTTGCGGATTAGTGCAAAATGGTTGCGGAGTGGTGCAAACTGGTTGCAGATTGGTGCGAACTGGTTGCGGAGTGGTCCGAACTGGTCGCGGAGTGGTACGAGCTGGTTGCGGAGTGGTGCGAACTGGTTGCGGAGTGGTGCAAACTGGTTGCGGTGTGGTGCGAACTGGTTGTAGAGTGGTGCCAACTGGTTGCAGACTGGTGCAAACTGGTTGCGAGTGATGCGAACTGGTTGCATAGTGGTGCCAACTTGCTGTGGAGTGGTAAGAACTGGTTGCCGAGTGGTGCAAACTGGTTGCGGAGTGGTGCGCATTGGTTGCGGAATGGTGCGAACTGGTTGCGGAGTGGTGGGAACAGGTTGCGGAGTGGTGCAAACTGGTTGTGGAGTGGTGCAAACTGCTTACGGAGCAGTGCAAACCGGTTGCGGAGTGGTGTGAACTGGTTGCGGAGTGGTGCAAACTGGTTGCGGACTGGTGCGAACTGGTTGCTGAGTGGTGCGAACTGGTTGCGGAGTGGTGCAAACTGGTTGCGGAGTGGTGCAAACTGGTTGCGGAGTGGTGGAACCTGGATGCGGAGTTGTGTGAACTGGTTGCGGAGCGGTGCGAACTGGTTGCAGAGTAGTGCAAACTGGTTCCGGAGTGGTGGGAACTGGTTGCGGAGCGGTGCGAACCGGTTGCAGAGTGGTGCAAACTGGTTGCGGAGTGGTTCAATCTGGTTCCGGAGTGGTGAAATTTGGTTGCGGAGTGGTGAGATCTGGTTGCGGAGTGGTGCCAACTGGTTGCGGAGTGGGGCGAACTGGTTGTGGAGTGGTGCGACCTGGTTGCGGATTGGTGCGAACTATAGGCGGAATGGTGCGAACTGGTTGTGGAGTGGTGCCAACTGGTTGCGGAGTGGTGCAAACGGGTTGCGGAGTGGTGCAAACCGGTTGCGGAGTGGTACGAACTGGTTGCGGAGTGGTGCGAACTGGTTCCGGAGTGGTGCGAACTGGTTGCGGTGTGGTGCAAACTGGTTGCGGAGTGGTTCAATCTGGTTCCGGAGTGGTGTAATTTGGTTGCGGAGTGGTGAGATCTGGTTGCGGAGTGGAGAAACTGGTTGTGGAGTGGTGCGACCTGGTTGCGGATTGGTGCGAACTGTAGGCGGAGTGGTGCGAACTGGTTGTGGAGTGGTGCAAACTGGTTGCGGAGTGGTGCAAACGGGTTGCGGAGTGGTGCGAACTGGTTGCGGAGTTGTGCAAACTGGTTGCGGAGTGGTGAAAACTGGTTGCGGAGTGGTGCAAACTGGTTGCGGAGTTGTGCGAACTGGTTGCAGAGTGGAACAAACTGGTTGCGGATTGGTGCAAGCTGGCTGCGAAGTGGTGCAAACTAGTTGCGGAGTGGTGCAAACTGGTTGCGGAGTGGTAATAACTAGTTGATGAGTGGTGTGAACTGGTTGCGGAGTGGTGCAAGCTGGTTGCGGAGTGGTGCGAACTGCTTGCGGAGTGGTGCAAAGTGGTTGCTGAGTGGTGCGAACTGGTTACAGAGTGATGCGAACTGGTTGCGGAGTGGTGCGAACTGGTTGTGGAGTGGTGCGAACTGGTTGCGGAGTGGTGCAAACTGGTTGTGGAGTGGTGCGAACTGGTTGCGGAGTGGTGCGAACTGGCTGCGGAGTGCTGCGAACTGGTTGCGGAGTGGTACGAACTGGTTGCGGAGTGGTGTGAACTGGTTGCGGAGTGGTGCGGACTGGTTGCCGAGTGGTGCGAACTGGTTGCGGAGTGGTGCGAACTGGCTGCGGAGTGGTGCAAACTGGTTGCGGAGTGGTTTGAACTGGTTGCGGAGTGGTTTGAAATGGTTGCGGAGTGGTCCGAACTGGTTGCGGAGTGGTGCGAACTGGCTGCGGAGTGGTGTGATTTGGTTGCGGAGTGGTGCGAACTGGTTGCGGACTGGGGCGAACTGGTTGCAGAGTGGGGCGAACTGGTTGCGGAGTGGAGCGACCTGGTTCCGGAGTGGTGCGAACTGGTTGCGGAGTGGTGCTACCTGGCTGCGAAGCGATGCAAACCGGTTGCGGAGTGGTGCGAACTGGCTGCGGAGTGGTGTGAACTGGTTGGAGAGTGGTGCAAACTGGTTACGGAATGATGCGAACTGGTTGTGGAGTGGTGTGCACTGGTTGCGGAGTGGTGTGAACCGGTTGCGGAGTGGTGCGAACTGGCTGCGGAGTGGTGTGAACTGGTTGGAGAGTGGTGCAAACTGGTTACGGAATGATGCGAACTGGTTGTGGAGTGGTGTGCACTGGTTGCGGAGTGGTGTGAACCGGTTGCGGAGTGGTGCGAACTGGCTGCGGAGTGGTGTGAACTGGTTGGAGAGTGGTGCAAACTGGTTACGGAATGATGCGAACTGGTTGTGGAGTGGTGTGCACTGGTTGCGGAGTGGTGTGAACCGGTTGCGGAGTGGTGCGAACTGGCTGCGGAGTGGTGTGAACTGGTTGGAGAGTGGTGCAAACTGGTTACGGAATGATGCGAACTGGTTGTGGAGTGGTGTGCACTGGTTGCGGAGTGGTGTGAACCGGTTGCGGAGTGGTGCGAACTGGCTGCGGAGTGGTGTGAACTGGTTGGAGAGTGGTGCAAACTGGTTACGGAATGATGCGAACTGGTTGTGGAGTGGTGTGCACTGGTTGCGGAGTGGTGTGAACCGGTTGCGGAGTGGTGCGAACTGGCTGCGGAGTGGTGTGAACTGGTTGGAGAGTGGTGCAAACGGGTTGCGGAGTCGTGCGAACTGGTTGTGGAGTAATGCGAACTGGTTGCGGAGTGGTGTAAACCGGTTGCGGAGTGGCGCGAACTGGTAGTGGAGTGGTGCGAACTGGTTGCGGAGTGGTGACAACTGGTTGTGGAGTGGTGCGAACTGGTTGGGGAGTGGTGCAAACTGGTTGCAGAGAGGTGCGAACAGGTTGTGGACTGGTACGAACTGGTTTTGGAGTAGTGCAAACGGGTTGCGGAGTGGTGTGAACTGGTTGGAGAGTGGTGCAAACTGGTTACGGAATGATGCGAACTGGTTGTGGAGTGGTGCAAACTGGTTGTAGAGTGGTCCGAACTGGTTGTGGAGTGCTGCAAACTGGTTGCGGAGAGGTGCGAACTGGTTGCGGAGTGGTGCGAACAGGTTGCGGAGTGGTGCAAACTGAGTGCGGAGCGGTGCGAACCGGTTCTGGAGTGGTGTGAACTGGTTGGAGAGTGGTGCAAACGGGTTGCGGAGTCGTGCGAACTGGTTGTGGAGTAATGCGAACTGGTTGCGGAGTGGTGCGGACTGGTTGCGGACTAGTGCAAACTGGTTGCGGAGTGGTGCAAACTGGTTGCGGAATGGTGCAAACTGGTTGCCGAGTGGTGGGAACTGGTTGCGGAGTGGTGAGAACTGGTTGCCGAGTGGTGCAAACTGGTTGCGGAGTGGTGTGAACAGGTTGCGGAGTGGTGCAAACTGAGTGCGGAGCGGTGCGAACCGGTTGCGGAGTGGTGTGAACTGGTTTCGGAGTGGTGCGGACCGGTTGCGGAGTGGTGCAAACTGGTTGCGGAATGGTGCAAACTGGTTGCCGAGTGGTGGGAACTGGTTGCGGAGTGGTGAGAACTGGTTGCCGAGTGGTGCAAACTGGTTGCGGAGTGGTGTGAACAGGTTGCGGAGTGGTGCAAACTGAGTGCGGAGCGGTGCGAACCGGTTGCGGAGTGGTGTGAACTGGTTTCGGAGTGGTGCGGACCGGTTGCGGAGTGGTGCAAACTGGTTGCGGAATGGTGCAAACTGGTTGCCGAGTGGTGGGAACTGGTTGCGGAGTGGTGAGAACTGGTTGCCGAGTGGTGCAAACTGGTTGCGGAGTGGTGTGAACAGGTTGCGGAGTGGTGCAAACTGAGTGCGGAGCGGTGCGAACCGGTTGCGGAGTGGTGTGAACTGGTTTCGGAGTGGTGCGGACCGGTTGCGGAGTGGTGCAAACTGGTTGCGGAATGGTGCAAACTGGTTGCCGAGTGGTGGGAACTGGTTGCGGAGTGGTGAGAACTGGTTGCCGAGTGGTGCAAACTGGTTGCGGAGTGGTGTGAACAGGTTGCGGAGTGGTGCAAACTGAGTGCGGAGCGGTGCGAACCGGTTGCGGAGTGGTGTGAACTGGTTTCGGAGTGGTGCGGACCGGTTGCGGAGTGGTGCAAACTGGTTGCGGAATGGTGCAAACTGGTTGCCGAGTGGTGGGAACTGGTTGCGGAGTGGTGCGAACAGGTTGCAGAGTGGTGCGAACTGGTCGCGGAGTGGGGCGAACTGGTTGCGGAGTGAGGCGAACTGGTTGCGGAGTGGTGCGAAGTGGTTGCGGAGTGGTGCGAACTGGCTGCGGAGTGGTGCGAACTGGTTGCGCAGTGGGGCGAACTGGTTGCGGAGTGAGGCGAACTGGTTGCGGATTGGTGCGACCAGGTTGCGGAGTGGTGCGAACTGGTTGCAAAGTGGTGCGAACTGGTTGTGGAGTGGTACAAACAGGTTGCAGAGCGGTGCCAACTGGTTGTGGAGTGGTGCGAACTGGTTGCAGAGTGGTCTGTACTGGTTGCGGAGTGGTACGAACTGGTTGCAGAGTGGTGCGAACTGGTTGTGGAGTGGTGCAAACTGGTTGCAGTGTAGTGCAAACTGGTTGCGGGGTGGTGCCAACGGGTTGCGGAGTGGTGCAAACTGGTTGCGGAGTGGTGCGAACAGGTTGCAGAGTGGTGCGAACTGGGTGCAGAGCGGTGACCCCGGTTGTGGAGTGGTGTGAACTGGTTGCGGAGTGGTGCAAACGGGTTGCGGAGTGGTGCAAACAGGTTGCGGAGTAATGCGAACTGGTTGCGGAGTTGTGCAAACCGGTTGCGGAGTGGTGTGAACTGGTTTCGGAGTGGTGCGGACCGGTTGCGGAGTGGTGCAAATTTGTTGCGGATTGGTGCGAAATGGTTGCGGAGTGCTGCAAACTGGTTGCAGAGTAGTGCCAACTAGTTGGAGACTGGTGCAAATTGGTTGCGGAGTGATGCGAACTGGTTGCATAGTGGTGCGAACTTGCTACGGAGTGGTGAGAACTGGTTGCCGAGTGGTGCGAACTGGTTGCGGAGTGCTGCGAATTGGTTGCAGAATGGTCCGGACTGGGTGGAAAGTGGTATGAACAGGTTGCGGAGTGGTGCGAACTGGTTGCAGAGTGGTCCGAACTGCTTGCCGAGTGGTGCGAACTGGCTGCAGAGTGGTGTGAACTGGTTCGGGAGTAGTGCAAACAGGTTGCGGAGTGGTGCGAACTGGTTGCGGAGTGGTGCGAACTGGTTGTAGAGTGTTGCGAACTGGTTGCGCAATGGTGCGAAATGGTTAGTGAGTGGTCCGAACTGGCTGTGGAGTGGTGCGAACTGGTTGCAGAGTGGTGCGAACTGGTTGCAGAGTGGTGCGAACTGGTTGGGGAATGGTGCAAACTGGTTGCGGAGTGGTGTGAACTGGTTGCCGAGTGGTGCGAACTGGTTGAGGAGTGGTGCAAACTGGTTGCAGAGTGGTGCGAACTGGTTGCGGATTGGTGCGACCTGGTTGCGGAGTTGTGTGAACTGGTTGCGGAGTAGTGCGAACAGGTTGCGGAGTGGTGCAAACTGGTTGCATAGCGGTGCGAACTGGTTGCGGAGCGGTGCGAACCTGTAGCGGAGTGGTGTGAACTGGTTGCAGAGTGGTGCAAACAGGTTGCGGATTGGTGCAAAACTGGTTGCTGAGTGGTGCGAACTGGTTCCGGACTGGTGCGAAGTGGTTGTGGAGTGGTGCAAACTGGCTGTGGAGTGGTGCGAACTGGCTGGGGAGTGGTGGGAACTGGTTGCGGAGTGGTGTGAACTGGCTGCAGAGTGCTGCAAACTGGTTGCGGAGTGGTGCGAACTGGTTGCGGAATGGTGCGAACTGGTTGTGGAGTGGTGCGAACTGGTTGTGGAGTGGTGCGAACTGGTTGCGGAGTGGTGCGAACAGGTTGCGGAGTGGTGCAAACTGGTTGCGGAGTGGTTTGAACTGGTTGCGGAGTGGTTTGAACTGGTTGCGGAGTGGTTTGAACTGGTTGCGGAGTGGTTTGAACTGGTTGCGGAGTGGTTTGAACTGGTTGCGGAGTGGTTTGAACTGGTTGCGGAGTGGTTTGAACTGGTTGCGGAGTGGTTTGAACTGGTTGCGGAGTGGTTTGAACTGGTTGCGGAGTGGTTTGAACTGGTTGCGGAGTGGTTTGAACTGGTTGCGGAGTGGTTTGAACTGGTTGCGGAGTGGTTTGAACTGGTTGCGGAGTGGTTTGAACTGGTTGCGGAGTGGTTTGAACTGGTTGCGGAGTGGTTTGAACTGGTTGCGGAGTGGTTTGAACTGGTTGCGGAGTGGTTTGAACTGGTTGCGGAGTGGTTTGAACTGGTTGCGGAGTGGTTTGAACTGGTTGCGGAGTGGTTTGAACTGGTTGCGGAGTGGTTTGAACTGGTTGCGGAGTGGTTTGAACTGGTTGCGGAGTGGTTTGAACTGGTTGCGGAGTGGTTTGAACTGGTTGCGGAGTGGTTTGAACTGGTTGCGGAGTGGTTTGAACTGGTTGCGGAGTGGTTTGAACTGGTTGCGGAGTGGTTTGAACTGGTTGCGGAGTGGTTTGAACTGGTTGCGGAGTGGTTTGAACTGGTTGCGGAGTGGTTTGAACTGGTTGCGGAGTGGTTTGAACTGGTTGCGGAGTGGTTTGAACTGGTTGCGGAGTGGTTTGAACTGGTTGCGGAGTGGTTTGAACTGGTTGCGGAGTGGTTTGAACTGGTTGCGGAGTGGTTTGAACTGGTTGCGGAGTGGTTTGAACTGGTTGCGGAGTGGTTTGAACTGGTTGCGGAGTGGTTTGAACTGGTTGCGGAGTGGTTTGAACTGGTTGCGGAGTGGTTTGAACTGGTTGCGGAGTGGTTTGAACTGGTTGCGGAGTGGTTTGAACTGGTTGCGGAGTGGTTTGAACTGGTTGCGGAGTGGTTTGAACTGGTTGCGGAGTGGTTTGAACTGGTTGCGGAGTGGTTTGAACTGGTTGCGGAGTGGTTTGAACTGGTTGCGGAGTGGTTTGAACTGGTTGCGGAGTGGTTTGAACTGGTTGCGGAGTGGTTTGAACTGGTTGCGGAGTGGTTTGAACTGGTTGCGGAGTGGTTTGAACTGGTTGCGGAGTGGTTTGAACTGGTTGCGGAGTGGTTTGAACTGGTTGCGGAGTGGTTTGAACTGGTTGCGGAGTGGTTTGAACTGGTTGCGGAGTGGTTTGAACTGGTTGCGGAGTGGTTTGAACTGGTTGCGGAGTGGTTTGAACTGGTTGCGGAGTGGTTTGAACTGGTTGCGGAGTGGTTTGAACTGGTTGCGGAGTGGTTTGAACTGGTTGCGGAGTGGTTTGAACTGGTTGCGGAGTGGTTTGAACTGGTTGCGGAGTGGTTTGAACTGGTTGCGGAGTGGTTTGAACTGGTTGCGGAGTGGTTTGAACTGGTTGCGGAGTGGTTTGAACTGGTTGCGGAGTGGTTTGAACTGGTTGCGGAGTGGTTTGAACTGGTTGCGGAGTGGTTTGAACTGGTTGCGGAGTGGTTTGAACTGGTTGCGGAGTGGTTTGAACTGGTTGCGGAGTGGTTTGAACTGGTTGCGGAGTGGTTTGAACTGGTTGCGGAGTGGTTTGAACTGGTTGCGGAGTGGTTTGAACTGGTTGCGGAGTGGTTTGAACTGGTTGCGGAGTGGTTTGAACTGGTTGCGGAGTGGTTTGAACTGGTTGCGGAGTGGTTTGAACTGGTTGCGGAGTGGTTTGAACTGGTTGCGGAGTGGTTTGAACTGGTTGCGGAGTGGTTTGAACTGGTTGCGGAGTGGTTTGAACTGGTTGCGGAGTGGTTTGAACTGGTTGCGGAGTGGTTTGAACTGGTTGCGGAGTGGTTTGAACTGGTTGCGGAGTGGTTTGAACTGGTTGCGGAGTGGTTTGAACTGGTTGCGGAGTGGTTTGAACTGGTTGCGGAGTGGTTTGAACTGGTTGCGGAGTGGTTTGAACTGGTTGCGGAGTGGTTTGAACTGGTTGCGGAGTGGTTTGAACTGGTTGCGGAGTGGTTTGAACTGGTTGCGGAGTGGTTTGAACTGGTTGCGGAGTGGTTTGAACTGGTTGCGGAGTGGTTTGAACTGGTTGCGGAGTGGTTTGAACTGGTTGCGGAGTGGTTTGAACTGGTTGCGGAGTGGTTTGAACTGGTTGCGGAGTGGTTTGAACTGGTTGCGGAGTGGTTTGAACTGGTTGCGGAGTGGTTTGAACTGGTTGCGGAGTGGTTTGAACTGGTTGCGGAGTGGTTTGAACTGGTTGCGGAGTGGTTTGAACTGGTTGCGGAGTGGTTTGAACTGGTTGCGGAGTGGTTTGAACTGGTTGCGGAGTGGTTTGAACTGGTTGCGGAGTGGTTTGAACTGGTTGCGGAGTGGTTTGAACTGGTTGCGGAGTGGTTTGAACTGGTTGCGGAGTGGTTTGAACTGGTTGCGGAGTGGTTTGAACTGGTTGCGGAGTGGTTTGAACTGGTTGCGGAGTGGTTTGAACTGGTTGCGGAGTGGTTTGAACTGGTTGCGGAGTGGTTTGAACTGGTTGCGGAGTGGTTTGAACTGGTTGCGGAGTGGTTTGAACTGGTTGCGGAGTGGTTTGAACTGGTTGCGGAGTGGTTTGAACTGGTTGCGGAGTGGTTTGAACTGGTTGCGGAGTGGTTTGAACTGGTTGCGGAGTGGTTTGAACTGGTTGCGGAGTGGTTTGAACTGGTTGCGGAGTGGTTTGAACTGGTTGCGGAGTGGTTTGAACTGGTTGCGGAGTGGTTTGAACTGGTTGCGGAGTGGTTTGAACTGGTTGCGGAGTGGTTTGAACTGGTTGCGGAGTGGTTTGAACTGGTTGCGGAGTGGTTTGAACTGGTTGCGGAGTGGTTTGAACTGGTTGCGGAGTGGTTTGAACTGGTTGCGGAGTGGTTTGAACTGGTTGCGGAGTGGTTTGAACTGGTTGCGGAGTGGTTTGAACTGGTTGCGGAGTGGTTTGAACTGGTTGCGGAGTGGTTTGAACTGGTTGCGGAGTGGTTTGAACTGGTTGCGGAGTGGTTTGAACTGGTTGCGGAGTGGTTTGAACTGGTTGCGGAGTGGTTTGAACTGGTTGCGGAGTGGTTTGAACTGGTTGCGGAGTGGTTTGAACTGGTTGCGGAGTGGTTTGAACTGGTTGCGGAGTGGTTTGAACTGGTTGCGGAGTGGTTTGAACTGGTTGCGGAGTGGTTTGAACTGGTTGCGGAGTGGTTTGAACTGGTTGCGGAGTGGTTTGAACTGGTTGCGGAGTGGTTTGAACTGGTTGCGGAGTGGTTTGAACTGGTTGCGGAGTGGTTTGAACTGGTTGCGGAGTGGTTTGAACTGGTTGCGGAGTGGTTTGAACTGGTTGCGGAGTGGTTTGAACTGGTTGCGGAGTGGTTTGAACTGGTTGCGGAGTGGTTTGAACTGGTTGCGGAGTGGTTTGAACTGGTTGCGGAGTGGTTTGAACTGGTTGCGGAGTGGTTTGAACTGGTTGCGGAGTGGTTTGAACTGGTTGCGGAGTGGTTTGAACTGGTTGCGGAGTGGTTTGAACTGGTTGCGGAGTGGTTTGAACTGGTTGCGGAGTGGTTTGAACTGGTTGCGGAGTGGTTTGAACTGGTTGCGGAGTGGTTTGAACTGGTTGCGGAGTGGTTTGAACTGGTTGCGGAGTGGTTTGAACTGGTTGCGGAGTGGTTTGAACTGGTTGCGGAGTGGTTTGAACTGGTTGCGGAGTGGTTTGAACTGGTTGCGGAGTGGTTTGAACTGGTTGCGGAGTGGTTTGAACTGGTTGCGGAGTGGTTTGAACTGGTTGCGGAGTGGTTTGAACTGGTTGCGGAGTGGTTTGAACTGGTTGCGGAGTGGTTTGAACTGGTTGCGGAGTGGTTTGAACTGGTTGCGGAGTGGTTTGAACTGGTTGCGGAGTGGTTTGAACTGGTTGCGGAGTGGTTTGAACTGGTTGCGGAGTGGTTTGAACTGGTTGCGGAGTGGTTTGAACTGGTTGCGGAGTGGTTTGAACTGGTTGCGGAGTGGTTTGAACTGGTTGCGGAGTGGTTTGAACTGGTTGCGGAGTGGTTTGAACTGGTTGCGGAGTGGTTTGAACTGGTTGCGGAGTGGTTTGAACTGGTTGCGGAGTGGTTTGAACTGGTTGCGGAGTGGTTTGAACTGGTTGCGGAGTGGTTTGAAATGGTTGCGGAGTGGTCCGAACTGGTTGCGGAGTGGTGCGAACTGGTTGCGGAGTGGTGCGAACTGGTTGCGGTGTGGTGCAAACTGGTTGTGGAGTGGTGCAAACTGGTTGGGGAGTGGTGTGAATCAGTTGTGGAGTGGTGTGAACTGGTTGCGGAGTGGTGCAAACTGGTTGCGGAGTGGTGGGAACTGCTTGCGGAGTGGTGCAAACTGGCTACAGAGTGGTGCGAACTGGTTGCGGAGTGGTGCACACTGGTTGCGGAGTGGTGCGAACTGGTTGTGGAGATGTGCAAACTGGTTGCGGAGTGGTGCAAACTGGTTGCGGAGTGGTGCAATCTGGTTCCGGAGTGGTGTAATTTGGTTGCGGAGTGGTGGGATCTGGTTGCAGAGTGGGGCGAACTGGTTGCGGAATGGGGCGAACTGGTTGCGGAGTGGTGCGACCTGGTTGCGGAGTGGTGCGAACTGGTTGCGGCGTGGTGCGAACTGGTTGCGGAGTGGTACTAACTGGTTGTGGAATGGTGCGAACTGGTTGCAGAGTGGTGGGAACTGGTTGCGGAGTGGTGCGAACTGGTTGCGGAGTGGTGCGAACTGGTTGCGGTGTGGTGCAAACTGGTTGTGGAGTGGTGCAAACTGGTTGGGGAGTGGTGTGAACTAGATGTGGAGTGGTGTGAACTGGTTGCGGAGTGGTGCAAACTGGTTGCGGAGTGGTGCGAACTGCTTGCGGAGTGATGCAAACTGGCTGCAGAGTGGTGCGAACTGGTTGCGGAGTGGTGCACACTGGTTGCGGAGTGGTGCGAACTGGTTGCGGAGTGGTGTGATTTGGTTGCGGAGTGGTGCGAACTGGTTGCGGACTGGGGCGAACTGGTTGCAGAGTGAGGAAAACTGGTTGCGGAGTGGAGCGACCTGGTTCCGGAGTGGTGCGAACTGGTTGCGGAGTGGTGCTACCTGGCTGCAAAGCGATGCAAACCGGTTGCGGAGTGGTGTGAACTGGTTGGGGAGTGGTGTAAACCGGTTGCGGAGTGGCGCGAACTGGTAGTGGAGTGGTGCGAACTGGTTGCGGAGTGGTGCGAACTGGTTGCGGACTGGGGCGAACTGGTTGCAGAGTGGGGTGAACTGGTTGCGGAGTGGAGCGACCTGGTTCCGGAGTGGTGCGAACTGGTTGCCGAGTGGTGTGATTTGGTTGCAGACTGGTGCGAACTGGTCGCGGACTGGGGCGAACTGGTTGCAGAGTGGGGTGAACTGGTTGCGGAGTGGAGCGACCTGGTTCCGGAGTGGTGCGAACTGGTTGCCGAGTGGTGTGATTTGGTTGCAGACTGGTGCGAACTGGTCGCGGACTGGGGCGAACTGGTTGCAGAGTGGGGTGAACTGGTTGCGGAGTGGAGCGACCTGGTTCCGGAGTGGTGCGAACTGGTTGCCGAGTGGTGTGATTTGGTTGCAGACTGGTGCGAACTGGTCGCGGACTGGGGCGAACTGGTTGCAGAGTGGGGTGAACTGGTTGCGGAGTGGAGCGACCTGGTTCCGGAGTGGTGCGAACTGGTTGCCGAGTGGTGTGATTTGGTTGCAGACTGGTGCGAACTGGTCGCGGACTGGGGCGAACTGGTTGCAGAGTGGGGTGAACTGGTTGCGGAGTGGAGCGACCTGGTTCCGGAGTGGTGCGAACTGGTTGCCGAGTGGTGTGATTTGGTTGCAGACTGGTGCGAACTGGTCGCGGACTGGGGCGAACTGGTTGCAGAGTGGGGTGAACTGGTTGCGGAGTGGAGCGACCTGGTTCCGGAGTGGTGCGAACTGGTTGCCGAGTGGTGTGATTTGGTTGCAGACTGGTGCGAACTGGTCGCGGACTGGGGCGAACTGGTTGCAGAGTGGGGTGAACTGGTTGCGGAGTGGAGCGACCTGGTTCCGGAGTGGTGCGAACTGGTTGCCGAGTGGTGTGATTTGGTTGCAGACTGGTGCGAACTGGTCGCGGACTGGGGCGAACTGGTTGCAGAGTGGGGTGAACTGGTTGCGGAGTGGAGCGACCTGGTTCCGGAGTGGTGCGAACTGGTTGCCGAGTGGTGTGATTTGGTTGCAGACTGGTGCGAACTGGTCGCGGACTGGGGCGAACTGGTTGCAGAGTGGGGTGAACTGGTTGCGGAGTGGAGCGACCTGGTTCCGGAGTGGTGCGAACTGGTTGCCGAGTGGTGTGATTTGGTTGCAGACTGGTGCGAACTGGTCGCGGACTGGGGCGAACTGGTTGCAGAGTGGGGTGAACTGGTTGCGGAGTGGAGCGACCTGGTTCCGGAGTGGTGCGAACTGGTTGCCGAGTGGTGTGATTTGGTTGCAGACTGGTGCGAACTGGTCGCGGACTGGGGCGAACTGGTTGCAGAGTGGGGTGAACTGGTTGCGGAGTGGAGCGACCTGGTTCCGGAGTGGTGCGAACTGGTTGGGGAGTGGTGTAAACCGGTTGCGGAGTGGCGCGAACTGGTAGCGGAGTGGTGCGAACTGGTTGCCGAGTGGTGCAAAGTGGTTGCGGAGAGGTGCGAACTGGTTGCGGAGTGGTGTCATTTGGTTGCGGAGTGGTGCGATCTGGTTGCGCAGTGGGGCGAACTGGTTGTGGAGTGAGGCGAACTGGTTGCGGATTGGTGCGACCAGGTTGCGGAGTGGTGCGAACTGGTTGCAAAGTGGTGCGAACTGGTTGTGGAGTGGTACAAACTCGTTGCAGAGCGGTGCCAACTGGTTGTGGAGTGGTGCGAACTGGTTGCAGAGTGGTCTGTACTGGTTGCAGAGTGGTACGAACTGGTTGCAGAGTGGTGCAAACTGGTTGCAGTGTAGTGCGAACTGGTTGCGGGGTGGTGCCAACGGGTTGCGGAGTGGTGCAAACTGGTTGCGGAGTGGTGAGAACAGGTTACAGAGTGGTGCGAACTGGGTGCAGAGCGGTGACCCCAGTTGTGGAGTGGTGTGAACTGGTTGCGGAGTGGTGCAAAGGGGTTGCGGAGTGGTGCGAACTGGTTGCGGAGTAATGCTAACTGGTTGTGGAGTTATGCGAACCGGTTGCGGAGTGGTGTGAACTGGTTTCGGAGTGGTGCGGACCGGTTGCGGAGTGGTGCAAACTGGTTGCGGATTGGTGCAAAATGGTTGCAAAGTGGTGCAAACTGGTTGCGGATTGGTGCAACTGGTTGCCGAGTGGTCCGAACTGGTCGCGGAGTGGTATGAACTGGTTGCAGAGTGGTGCGAACTGGTTGCGGAGTGGTGCGAACTGGTTGCAGCGTGGTGCGAACTGGTTGCAGAGTAGTGCCAACTAGTTGGAGACTGGTGCAAACTGGTTGCGGAGTGATGCGAACTGGTTGCATAGTGGTGCGAACTTGCTGCGGAGTGGTGCGAACTGGTTGCGGAGCGGTATGAACCGGTTGCAGAGTGGTGCAAACTGGTTGCGGAGTGGTTCAATCTGGTTCCGGAGTGGTGTAATTTGGTTGCGGAGTGGTGAGATCTGGTTGCGGAGTGGGGCGAACTGGTTGTGGAGTGGTGCGACCTGGTTGCGGATTGGTGCGAACTGTAGGCGGAGTGGTGCGAACTGGTTGTGGAGTGGTGCAAACTAGTTGCGGAGTGGTGCAAACGGGTTGCGGAGTGGTGCAAACTGGTTGCGGAGTGGTACAAACTGGTTGAGGAGTGGTGCGAACTGGTTGCGGAGTGGTGCGAACTGGTTGCGGTGTGGTGCAAACTGGTTGTGGAGTGGTGCAAACTGGTTGGGGAGTGGTGTGAACTAGTTGTGGAGTGGTGTGAACTGGTTGCGGAGTGGTGCGAACTGGTTGCGGAGTGGTGCGAACTGGGTGCGGAGTGGTGCGAACTGGTTGCGGAGTGGTGCGCACTGGTTGCGGAGTGGTGCGACCTGGTTGCGGAGTGGTGCGAACTGCTTGCGGAGTGGTGCAAACTGGCTGCAGAGTGGTGCGAACTGGTTGCGGAGTGGTGCACACTGGTTGCGGAGTGGTGCGAACTGGTTGCAGAGTGGTGCGAACTGGTTGCGGAATGGTGCGAACTGGTTGCGGAGTGGTGCGAACTGGGTGCGGAGTGGTGCGAACTGGTTGCGGAGTGGTGCGCACTGGTTGCGGAGTGGTGCGACCTGGTTGCGGAGTGGTGCGAACTGCTTGCGGAGTGGTGCAAACTGGCTGCAGAGTGGTGCGAACTGGTTGCGGAGTGGTGCACACTGGTTGCGGAGTGGTGCGAACTGGTTGCAGAGTGGTGCGAACTGGTTGCGGAATGGTGCGAACTGGTTGCGGAGTGGTGCGAACTGGGTGCGGAGTGGTGCGAACTGGTTGCGGAGTGGTGCGCACTGGTTGCGGAGTGGTGCGACCTGGTTGCGGAGTGGTGCGAACTGCTTGCGGAGTGGTGCAAACTGGCTGCAGAGTGGTGCGAACTGGTTGCGGAGTGGTGCACACTGGTTGCGGAGTGGTGCGAACTGGTTGCAGAGTGGTGCGAACTGGTTGCGGAATGGTGCGAACTGGTTGCGGAGTGGTGCGAACTGGGTGCGGAGTGGTGCGAACTGGTTGCGGAGTGGTGCGCACTGGTTGCGGAGTGGTGCGACCTGGTTGCGGAGTGGTGCGAACTGCTTGCGGAGTGGTGCAAACTGGCTGCAGAGTGGTGCGAACTGGTTGCGGAGTGGTGCACACTGGTTGCGGAGTGGTGCGAACTGGTTGCAGAGTGGTGCGAACTGGTTGCGGAATGGTGCGAACTGGTTGCGGAGTGGTGCGAACTGGGTGCGGAGTGGTGCGAACTGGTTGCGGAGTGGTGCGCACTGGTTGCGGAGTGGTGCGACCTGGTTGCGGAGTGGTGCGAACTGCTTGCGGAGTGGTGCAAACTGGCTGCAGAGTGGTGCGAACTGGTTGCGGAGTGGTGCACACTGGTTGCGGAGTGGTGCGAACTGGTTGCAGAGTGGTGCGAACTGGTTGCGGAATGGTGCGAACTGGTTGCGGAGTGGTGCGAACTGGGTGCGGAGTGGTGCGAACTGGTTGCGGAGTGGTGCGCACTGGTTGCGGAGTGGTGCGACCTGGTTGCGGAGTGGTGCGAACTGCTTGCGGAGTGGTGCAAACTGGCTGCAGAGTGGTGCGAACTGGTTGCGGAGTGGTGCACACTGGTTGCGGAGTGGTGCGAACTGGTTGCAGAGTGGTGCGAACTGGTTGCGGAATGGTGCGAACTGGTTGCGGAGTGGTGCGAACTGGGTGCGGAGTGGTGCGAACTGGTTGCGGAGTGGTGAGAACTGGTTGCCGAGTGGTGCAAACTGGTTGCAGGGTGGTGCGAATTGGTTGCGGAATGGTGCGAACTGGTTGCGGAGTGGTGCGAACTGGTTGTAGAGTTGTCCAAAGTGGCTTGGGAGTGGTGTGAACTGCTTGCGGATGGTGCAAACTGGTTGTGGGGTGGTGCGAACTGCTTGCGGAGTGGTACGAACTGGCTGCAATGTGGTGCGAACTCGTGGTGTAGTGGTGCCAACTGGTTGCGGAGTGGTGGGAACTGGTGGCGGAGTTATGCGAACTGGTTGCGGAGTGGTGCGAACTGGTTGCGGAGTGGTGCGAAGTGGTTAATGAGTGGTTCGAACTGCCGGTGGAGTGGTGCGAACTGGTTGCGGAGTGGTGCGAACTGGTTGCGGAGTGGTGCGAACTGGGTGCGGAGTGGTGCGAACTGGTTGCGTAGTGGTGCAAACTGGTTGCGGAGTGGCGCGAACTGCTTGCGGAGTGGTGCGAACTGGCTGCGGAGTGGTGCAAACTGGTTGCCGAGTGGTGCGAACTGGTTGCGGAATGGTGCGAACTGGTTGCGGAGGGGTGCAAACTGGTTGCGGAGTGGCGCGAACTGCTTGCGGAGTGGTGCGAACTGGCTGCGGAGTGGTGCAAACTGGTTGCCGAGTGGTGCGAACTGGTTGCGGAATGGTGCGAACTGGTTGCGGAGGGGTGCAAACTGGTTGCGGAGTGGCGCGAACTGCTTGCGGAGTGGTGCGAACTGGCTGCGGAGTGGTGCAAACTGGTTGCCGAGTGGTGCGAACTGGTTGCGGAATGGTGCGAACTGGTTGCGGAGGGGTGCAAACTGGTTGCGGAGTGGCGCGAACTGCTTGCGGAGTGGTGCGAACTGGCTGCGGAGTGGTGCAAACTGGTTGCCGAGTGGTGCGAACTGGTTGCGGAATGGTGCGAACTGGTTGCGGAGGGGTGCAAACTGGTTGCGGAGTGGCGCGAACTGCTTGCGGAGTGGTGCGAACTGGCTGCGGAGTGGTGCAAACTGGTTGCCGAGTGGTGCGAACTGGTTGCGGAATGGTGCGAACTGGTTGCGGAGGGGTGCAAACTGGTTGCGGAGTGGCGCGAACTGCTTGCGGAGTGGTGCGAACTGGCTGCGGAGTGGTGCAAACTGGTTGCCGAGTGGTGCGAACTGGTTGCGGAATGGTGCGAACTGGTTGCGGAGGGGTGCAAACTGGTTGCGGAGTGGCGCGAACTGCTTGCGGAGTGGTGCGAACTGGCTGCGGAGTGGTGCAAACTGGTTGCCGAGTGGTGCGAACTGGTTGCGGAATGGTGCGAACTGGTTGCGGAGGGGTGCAAACTGGTTGCGGAGTGGCGCGAACTGCTTGCGGAGTGGTGCGAACTGGCTGCGGAGTGGTGCAAACTGGTTGCCGAGTGGTGCGAACTGGTTGCGGAATGGTGCGAACTGGTTGCGGAGGGGTGCAAACTGGTTGCGGAGTGGCGCGAACTGCTTGCGGAGTGGTGCGAACTGGCTGCGGAGTGGTGCAAACTGGTTGCCGAGTGGTGCGAACTGGTTGCGGAATGGTGCGAACTGGTTGCGGAGGGGTGCAAACTGGTTGCGGAGTGGCGCGAACTGCTTGCGGAGTGGTGCGAACTGGCTGCGGAGTGGTGCAAACTGGTTGCCGAGTGGTGCGAACTGGTTGCGGAATGGTGCGAACTGGTTGCGGAGGGGTGCAAACTGGTTGCGGAGTGGCGCGAACTGCTTGCGGAGTGGTGCGAACTGGCTGCGGAGTGGTGCAAACTGGTTGCCGAGTGGTGCGAACTGGTTGCGGAATGGTGCGAACTGGTTGCGGAGGGGTGCAAACTGGTTGCGGAGTGGCGCGAACTGCTTGCGGAGTGGTGCGAACTGGCTGCGGAGTGGTGCAAACTGGTTGCCGAGTGGTGCGAACTGGTTGCGGAATGGTGCGAACTGGTTGCGGAGGGGTGCAAACTGGTTGCGGAGTGGCGCGAACTGCTTGCGGAGTGGTGCGAACTGGCTGCGGAGTGGTGCAAACTGGTTGCCGAGTGGTGCGAACTGGTTGCGGAATGGTGCGAACTGGTTGCGGAGGGGTGCAAACTGGTTGCGGAGTGGCGCGAACTGCTTGCGGAGTGGTGCGAACTGGCTGCGGAGTGGTGCAAACTGGTTGCCGAGTGGTGCGAACTGGTTGCGGAATGGTGCGAACTGGTTGCGGAGGGGTGCAAACTGGTTGCGGAGTGGCGCGAACTGCTTGCGGAGTGGTGCGAACTGGCTGCGGAGTGGTGCAAACTGGTTGCCGAGTGGTGCGAACTGGTTGCGGAATGGTGCGAACTGGTTGCGGAGGGGTGCAAACTGGTTGCGGAGTGGCGCGAACTGCTTGCGGAGTGGTGCGAACTGGCTGCGGAGTGGTGCAAACTGGTTGCCGAGTGGTGCGAACTGGTTGCGGAATGGTGCGAACTGGTTGCGGAGGGGTGCAAACTGGTTGCGGAGTGGCGCGAACTGCTTGCGGAGTGGTGCGAACTGGCTGCGGAGTGGTGCAAACTGGTTGCCGAGTGGTGCGAACTGGTTGCGGAATGGTGCGAACTGGTTGCGGAGGGGTGCAAACTGGTTGCGGAGTGGCGCGAACTGCTTGCGGAGTGGTGCGAACTGGCTGCGGAGTGGTGCAAACTGGTTGCCGAGTGGTGCGAACTGGTTGCGGAATGGTGCGAACTGGTTGCGGAGGGGTGCAAACTGGTTGCGGAGTGGCGCGAACTGCTTGCGGAGTGGTGCGAACTGGCTGCGGAGTGGTGCAAACTGGTTGCCGAGTGGTGCGAACTGGTTGCGGAATGGTGCGAACTGGTTGCGGAGGGGTGCAAACTGGTTGCGGAGTGGCGCGAACTGCTTGCGGAGTGGTGCGAACTGGCTGCGGAGTGGTGCAAACTGGTTGCCGAGTGGTGCGAACTGGTTGCGGAATGGTGCGAACTGGTTGCGGAGGGGTGCAAACTGGTTGCGGAGTGGCGCGAACTGCTTGCGGAGTGGTGCGAACTGGCTGCGGAGTGGTGCAAACTGGTTGCCGAGTGGTGCGAACTGGTTGCGGAATGGTGCGAACTGGTTGCGGAGGGGTGCAAACTGGTTGCGGAGTGGCGCGAACTGCTTGCGGAGTGGTGCGAACTGGCTGCGGAGTGGTGCAAACTGGTTGCCGAGTGGTGCGAACTGGTTGCGGAATGGTGCGAACTGGTTGCGGAGGGGTGCAAACTGGTTGCGGAGTGGCGCGAACTGCTTGCGGAGTGGTGCGAACTGGCTGCGGAGTGGTGCAAACTGGTTGCCGAGTGGTGCGAACTGGTTGCGGAATGGTGCGAACTGGTTGCGGAGGGGTGCAAACTGGTTGCGGAGTGGCGCGAACTGCTTGCGGAGTGGTGCGAACTGGCTGCGGAGTGGTGCAAACTGGTTGCCGAGTGGTGCGAACTGGTTGCGGAATGGTGCGAACTGGTTGCGGAGGGGTGCAAACTGGTTGCGGAGTGGCGCGAACTGCTTGCGGAGTGGTGCGAACTGGCTGCGGAGTGGTGCAAACTGGTTGCCGAGTGGTGCGAACTGGTTGCGGAATGGTGCGAACTGGTTGCGGAGGGGTGCAAACTGGTTGCGGAGTGGCGCGAACTGCTTGCGGAGTGGTGCGAACTGGCTGCGGAGTGGTGCAAACTGGTTGCCGAGTGGTGCGAACTGGTTGCGGAATGGTGCGAACTGGTTGCGGAGGGGTGCAAACTGGTTGCGGAGTGGCGCGAACTGCTTGCGGAGTGGTGCGAACTGGCTGCGGAGTGGTGCAAACTGGTTGCCGAGTGGTGCGAACTGGTTGCGGAATGGTGCGAACTGGTTGCGGAGGGGTGCAAACTGGTTGCGGAGTGGCGCGAACTGCTTGCGGAGTGGTGCGAACTGGCTGCGGAGTGGTGCAAACTGGTTGCCGAGTGGTGCGAACTGGTTGCGGAATGGTGCGAACTGGTTGCGGAGGGGTGCAAACTGGTTGCGGAGTGGCGCGAACTGCTTGCGGAGTGGTGCGAACTGGCTGCGGAGTGGTGCAAACTGGTTGCCGAGTGGTGCGAACTGGTTGCGGAATGGTGCGAACTGGTTGCGGAGGGGTGCAAACTGGTTGCGGAGTGGCGCGAACTGCTTGCGGAGTGGTGCGAACTGGCTGCGGAGTGGTGCAAACTGGTTGCCGAGTGGTGCGAACTGGTTGCGGAATGGTGCGAACTGGTTGCGGAGGGGTGCAAACTGGTTGCGGAGTGGCGCGAACTGCTTGCGGAGTGGTGCGAACTGGCTGCGGAGTGGTGCAAACTGGTTGCCGAGTGGTGCGAACTGGTTGCGGAATGGTGCGAACTGGTTGCGGAGGGGTGCAAACTGGTTGCGGAGTGGCGCGAACTGCTTGCGGAGTGGTGCGAACTGGCTGCGGAGTGGTGCAAACTGGTTGCCGAGTGGTGCGAACTGGTTGCGGAGCGGTGCGAACTGGTTGCAGAGTGGTCCGAACTGCTTGCCGAGTGGTGCGAACTGGCTGCAGAGTGGTGCGAACTGGTTGCAAAGTGATGCAAACTGGTTGTGGAGTGGTGCGAACTGGTTGCGGAGTGGTTTGAACTGGTTGCGGAGTGGTGCAAGCTGGTTGCGGAGTGGTGCGAACTGGTTGCAGAGCGGTGCGAACTGGTTTCGGAGTGGTGCGATCTGGTTGCGGAGTGGTGCAAGCTGGATGCGGAGTCGTGCAAACTGGTTTTGGAGTGGTGCGAACTGGTTGCAGAGTGGTGCAAACTGGTTGCGGAGTGGTGCGAACTCGTTGCGGAGTGGTGCGAACTGGTTGCGGAGTGATGCAAACTGGTTGCGCATTGGTGTGAACTGGTTGCGAAGTGGTGCAAACAGCTTGCAGAGTGGTGCGAACTGGCTGCGGAGTAGCGCGAACTGGTTGCGGAGTGGTGCGAACTGGTTACGGAGTGGTGTGAACTAGTTGCGGAGTGGTGCGAACTGGTTGCGGAGTGAGGCGAACTGGTTGCGGATTGGTGCGACCAGGTTGCGGAGTGGTGCGAACTGGTTGCAAAGTGGTGCGAACTGGTTGTGGAGTGGTACAAACTCGTTGCAGAGCGGTGCCAACTGGTTGTGGAGTGGTGCGAACTGGTTGCAGAGTGGTCTGTACTGGTTGCGGAGTGGTACGAACTGGTTGCAGAGCGGTGCGAACTGGTTGTGGAGTGGTGCAAACTGGTTGCAGTGTAGTGCGAACTGGTTGCGGGGTGGTGCCAACGGGTTGCGGAGTGGTGCAAACTGGTTGCGGAGTGGTGCGAACAGGTTGCAGAGTGGTTTGAACTGGGTGCAGAGCGGTGACCCCGGTTGTGGAGTGGTGTGAACTGGTTGCGGAGTGGTGCAAACGGGTTGCGGAGCGGTGCGAACTGGTTGCGGAGTAATGCTAACTGGTTGCGGAGTTATGCGAACCGGTTTCGGAGTGGTGTGAACTGGTTTCGGAGTGGTGCGGACCGGTTGCGGAGTGGTGCAAACTGGTTGCGGATTGGTGCAAAATGGTTGCAAAGTGGTGCAAACTGGTTGCGGATTGGTGCAACTGGTTGCCGAGTGGTCCGAACTGGTTGCGGAGTGGTACGAACTGGTTTCGGAGTAGTGCAAACGGGTTGCGGAGTGCTGCAAACTGGTTGCGGAGTTGTACAAAGTGGTTAAGAGGGGTGCGAAATGGTTGCAGAGCTGTGCCAACTGGTAGCGGAGTGGTACGATTTGGTGGCGGAGTGGTGCGTACTGGTTGCGGAGTGGTACGAACTGGTTGCGGATTGGTGCGACTGGTTGCCGAGTGGTCCGAACTGGTTGCGGAGTGGTCCGAGCTGGTTGCGGAGTGGTGCGGACCGGTTGCGGAGTGGTGCGAATTGCTTGCAGAATGGTCCGGACTGGGTGGAAAGTGGTATGAACTGGTTGCGGAGTGGTGCGAACTGGTTGCAGAGTGGTCCGAACTGCTTGCCGAGTGGTGCGAACTGGCTGCAGAGTGGTGCGAACTGGTTGCGGAGTAGTGCAAACAGGTTGCGGAGTGGTGCAAACTGGTTGCGGAGTGGTGCGAACTGGTTGCAGAGTGGTGCGAACTGGTTGCGCAATGGTGCGAAATGGTTACTGAGTGGTCCGAACTGGCTGTGGAGTGGTGCGAACTGGTTGCTGAGTGGTGCGAACTGGTTGCGGAGTGGTGCGAACTGGTTGGGGAATGGTGCAAACTGGTTGCGCAGTGGTGTGAACTGGTTGCCGAGTGGTGCGAAGTGGTTGCGCAGTGGTGCAAACTGGTTGCGGTGTGGTGCAAACTGCTTGCGGAGTGGTGCAAACTGCTTACAGAGCGGTGCTAACCGGTTGCAGAGTGGTGTGAACTGGTTGCGGAGTGGTGCAAACTGGTTGCGGAGTGGTGCGAACTGGTTGCTGAGTGGTGTGAACTGGTTGAGGAGTGGTGCAAACTGGTTGCAGAGTGGTGCGAACTTGTTGCGGAGTGGTGCGACCTGGTTGCGGAGTTGTGTGAACTGGTTGCGGAGTGGTGCGAACTGGTTGCGGAGTGGTGCAAACTGGTTGCATAGTGGTGCGAACTGGTTTTGGAGCAGTGCGAACCGGTAGCGGAGTGGTGTGAACTGGTTGAAGAGTGGTGCAAACAGGTTGCGGAGTGGTGCAAAACTGGTTGCTGAGTAGTGCGAACAAGTTGCGGACTGGTGCGAAGTGGTTGTGAAGTGGTGCAAACTGGCTGTTGAGTGGTGCGAACTGGCTGGGGAGTGGAGGGTACTGGTTGCGGAGTGGTGTGAACTGGCTGCAGAGTGCTGCGAACTGGTTGCGGAGTGGTGCGAACTGGTTGCGGAATGGTGCGAACTGGTTGCGGAGTGGTGCGAACTGGTTGCGGAGTGGTGCGAACTGGTTGCGGAGTGGTGCGAACAGGTTGCGGAGTGGTGCGAACTGGTTGCGGAGTGGTGCGAACTGGTTGCGGAGTGGTGCGAACTGGTTGCGGAGTGGTGCGAACTGGTTGCGGAGTGGTGCGAACAGGTTGCGGAGTGGTGCGAACTGGTTGCGGAGTGGTGCAAACTGGTTGTAAAGTGGTGCGACCTTGTTGCGGAGTGGTGCGACCTGGTTGCGGAGTGGTGCGAACTGGTTGTGGAGTGGTGGGAACTGGTCGCCGAGTTGTGCAATCTGGTTCCGGAGTGGTATTATTTGGTTGCGGAGTGGTGGGATCTGGTTGCGGAGTGGGGCGAACTGGTTGCGGAGTGGGGCAAACTGGTTGCGAATTGGTGGGACCTGGTTGCGGATTTGTGCAAACTGGTTCCGGAGTGGTGCAAACTGGTTGTGGAGTGGTAAGAACTGGTTGTGGAGTGGTGCAAACGGGTTGCGGAGTGGTGCGAACTGGTTGCGGAGTGGTACAAACTGGTTGCGGAGTGGTGCGAACTGGTTGCGGAGTGGTGCGAACTGGTTGCAGAGTGGTGCAAACTGGTTGCGGAGCGGTGCGAACTTGTTGTGGAGTGGTGCGAACTGGTTGCGGACTGTTCTGAACTGGTTGCAGAGTGGTATGAACTGGCTGCGAAGTAGTGCAAACTGGTTGCGGAGTGGTGCAAACTGGTTGCGGAGTAGTGCAAACTGGTTGCGGAGTGGTGCGAACTGGTTGCGGAGTGGTGCGAACTGGTTGCGGAGTGGTGCGAACTGGTTACGAAGTGGTGCGAACTGGTTGCGGAGTGGTACGAACTGGCTGCGGAGTGGTGCAAACTGGTTGCGGACTGCTGCAAACTGGTTGCAGAGGGGCGAACTGGTTGCGGAGTGGTGCGACCTGGTTGCGGAGTGGTGCGAACTGGTTACGAAGTGGTGCGAACTGGTTGCGGAGTGGTACGAACTGGCTGCGGAGTGGTGCAAACTGGTTGCGGACTGCTGCAAACTGGTTGCAGAGGGGCGAACTGGTTGCGGAGTGGTGCGACCTGGTTGCGGAGTGGTGCGAACTGGTTACGAAGTGGTGCGAACTGGTTGCGGAGTGGTACGAACTGGCTGCGGAGTGGTGCAAACTGGTTGCGGACTGCTGCAAACTGGTTGCAGAGGGGCGAACTGGTTGCGGAGTGGTGCGACCTGGTTGCGGAGTGGTGCGAACTGGTTACGAAGTGGTGCGAACTGGTTGCGGAGTGGTACGAACTGGCTGCGGAGTGGTGCAAACTGGTTGCGGACTGCTGCAAACTGGTTGCAGAGGGGCGAACTGGTTGCGGAGTGGTGCGACCTGGTTGCGGAGTGGTGCGAACTGGTTACGAAGTGGTGCGAACTGGTTGCGGAGTGGTACGAACTGGCTGCGGAGTGGTGCAAACTGGTTGCGGACTGCTGCAAACTGGTTGCAGAGGGGCGAACTGGTTGCGGAGTGGTGCGACCTGGTTGCGGAGTGGTGCGAACTGGTTACGAAGTGGTGCGAACTGGTTGCGGAGTGGTACGAACTGGCTGCGGAGTGGTGCAAACTGGTTGCGGACTGCTGCAAACTGGTTGCAGAGGGGCGAACTGGTTGCGGAGTGGTGCGACCTGGTTGCGGAGTGGTGCGAACTGGTTACGAAGTGGTGCGAACTGGTTGCGGAGTGGTACGAACTGGCTGCGGAGTGGTGCAAACTGGTTGCGGACTGCTGCAAACTGGTTGCAGAGGGGCGAACTGGTTGCGGAGTGGTGCGACCTGGTTGCGGAGTGGTGCGAACTGGTTACGAAGTGGTGCGAACTGGTTGCGGAGTGGTACGAACTGGCTGCGGAGTGGTGCAAACTGGTTGCGGACTGCTGCAAACTGGTTGCAGAGGGGCGAACTGGTTGCGGAGTGGTGCGACCTGGTTGCGGAGTGGTGCGAACTGGTTACGAAGTGGTGCGAACTGGTTGCGGAGTGGTACGAACTGGCTGCGGAGTGGTGCAAACTGGTTGCGGACTGCTGCAAACTGGTTGCAGAGGGGCGAACTGGTTGCGGAGTGGTGCGACCTGGTTGCGGAGTGGTGCGAACTGGTTACGAAGTGGTGCGAACTGGTTGCGGAGTGGTACGAACTGGCTGCGGAGTGGTGCAAACTGGTTGCGGACTGCTGCAAACTGGTTGCAGAGGGGCGAACTGGTTGCGGAGTGGTGCGACCTGGTTGCGGAGTGGTGCGAACTGGTTACGAAGTGGTGCGAACTGGTTGCGGAGTGGTACGAACTGGCTGCGGAGTGGTGCAAACTGGTTGCGGACTGCTGCAAACTGGTTGCAGAGGGGCGAACTGGTTGCGGAGTGGTGCGACCTGGTTGCGGAGTGGTGCGAACTGGTTACGAAGTGGTGCGAACTGGTTGCGGAGTGGTACGAACTGGCTGCGGAGTGGTGCAAACTGGTTGCGGACTGCTGCAAACTGGTTGCAGAGGGGCGAACTGGTTGCGGAGTGGTGCGACCTGGTTGCGGAGTGGTGCGAACTGGTTACGAAGTGGTGCGAACTGGTTGCGGAGTGGTACGAACTGGCTGCGGAGTGGTGCAAACTGGTTGCGGACTGCTGCAAACTGGTTGCAGAGGGGCGAACTGGTTGCGGAGTGGTGCGACCTGGTTGCGGAGTGGTGCGAACTGGTTACGAAGTGGTGCGAACTGGTTGCGGAGTGGTACGAACTGGCTGCGGAGTGGTGCAAACTGGTTGCGGACTGCTGCAAACTGGTTGCAGAGGGGCGAACTGGTTGCGGAGTGGTGCGACCTGGTTGCGGAGTGGTGCGAACTGGTTACGAAGTGGTGCGAACTGGTTGCGGAGTGGTACGAACTGGCTGCGGAGTGGTGCAAACTGGTTGCGGACTGCTGCAAACTGGTTGCAGAGGGGCGAACTGGTTGCGGAGTGGTGCGACCTGGTTGCGGAGTGGTGCGAACTGGTTACGAAGTGGTGCGAACTGGTTGCGGAGTGGTACGAACTGGCTGCGGAGTGGTGCAAACTGGTTGCGGACTGCTGCAAACTGGTTGCAGAGGGGCGAACTGGTTGCGGAGTGGTGCGACCTGGTTGCGGAGTGGTGCGAACTGGTTACGAAGTGGTGCGAACTGGTTGCGGAGTGGTACGAACTGGCTGCGGAGTGGTGCAAACTGGTTGCGGACTGCTGCAAACTGGTTGCAGAGGGGCGAACTGGTTGCGGAGTGGTGCGACCTTGTTGCGGAATGGTGCAAACTGGTTGCGGAGTGGTGCGAACTGGTTACGAAGTGGTGCGAACTGGTTGCGGAGCGGTGCGAACTGGTTGTGGAGTAGTGCGAACTGGTTGCGGAGTGTTCTGAACTGGTTGCGGAGTGGTACGAACTGGCTGCGGAGTGGTGCAAACTGGTTGCGGAGTAGTGCAAACTGGTTGCGGAGTCGTGTGAAGTGGTTGCGGAGTGGTGCGAACTGGTTGCGGAGTGGTGCGAACTGGTGGCGGAGTGGTGCAAACTGGTTACGAAGTGGTGCGAACTGGTTGCAAAGTGGTGCAAACTGGTTGCGGAGTGGTGTGAACTGGTTGCGGACTGGTGCAAAGTGGTTGTGGAGTGGTGCGAACTGGCTGTGGAGTGGTGCCAACTGGCTGGGGAGTGGTACGAACTGGTTGCGGAGTGGTGCGAACTGGTTGCGGA
Source organism: Penium margaritaceum (assembly GCA_023375785.1). Classification (NCBI taxonomy): domain Eukaryota; kingdom Viridiplantae; phylum Streptophyta; class Zygnematophyceae; order Desmidiales; family Peniaceae; genus Penium; species Penium margaritaceum. The sequence continues at coordinate 11,031 of SZWC01004535.1, read as the reverse complement.
GTGGTGCATACTGGTTGCGGAGTGGTGCGAACTGGTTGCGGAGTAGTGCGAACTGGTTGCGGAGTGGTGCGAACTGGCTGCGGAGTGGTGCGAACTGGTTGCGGAGTGGTGCATACTGGTTGCGGAGTGGTGCGAACTGGTTGCGGAGTAGTGCGAACTGGTTGCGGAGTGGTGCGAACTGGCTGCGGAGTGGTGCGAACTGGTTGCGGAGTGGTGCATACTGGTTGCGGAGTGGTGCGAACTGGTTGCGGAGTAGTGCGAACTGGTTGCGGAGTGGTGCGAACTGGCTGCGGAGTGGTGCGAACTGGTTGCGGAGTGGTGCATACTGGTTGCGGAGTGGTGCGAACTGGTTGCGGAGTAGTGCGAACTGGTTGCGGAGTGGTGCGAACTGGCTGCGGAGTGGTGCGAACTGGTTGCGGAGTGGTGCAATCTGGTTCCGGAGTGGTGTAATTTGGTTGCGGAGTGGTGGGATGTGGTTAAGGAGTAGGGCGAACTGGTTGCGGAGTGGGGTGAGGTGGTTGCGGAGTGGTGCGACTTGGTTGCAGATTGGTGCGAACTGTTGGCGGAGTGCTGTAGACTGGTTGCAGAGTGGTGCGAACTGGTTGCGGAGTGGTGCGAACTGGTTGCGGAGTGGTGCGAACTGGTTGCGGAGTGGTGCGAACTGGTTGCGGAGTGGTGCGAACTGGTTGCAGAGTGGTGCGAACTAGTTGCGAAGTGGTGCAAACTGGATGCGGAGTGGTGCGAACTGGTTGCGGAGTGGTGCAAACTGGTTGCGGACTGCTGCAAACTGGTTGCAGAGGGGCGAACTGGTTGCGGAGTGGAGCCACCTGGTTCCGGAGTGGTGCGAACTGGTTGCGGAGTGGTGCTAACTGGCTGCGGAGCGGTGCAAACCGGTTGCGGAGTGGTGTGAACTGGTTGCGGAGTGGTGTAAACTGGTTGCGAAGTGGCGCGAACTGGTAGTGGAGTGGTGCGAACTTGTTGCGGAGTGGTGCAAACTGGTTGTGGAGTGGTGCGAACTGGTTAGGGAGTGGTGCGAACTGGTTGGGGAGAGGTGCGAACAGGTTGTGGACTGGTACGAACTGGTTTCGGAGTAGTGCAAACTTGTTGCGGAGTGGTGTGAACTGGTTGCAGAGTGGTGCGAACGGTGTACGGAATGATGCGAACTGGTTGTGGAGTGGTGCAAACTGGTTGTAGAGTGGTCCGAACTGGTTGTGGAGTGGTGCAAACTGGTTGCGGAGAGGTGCGAACTGGTTGCGGAGTTGTGCGAACAGGTTGCGGAGTGGTGCGAACTGGTTGCGGACTGTTGCAAAGTGGTTGTGGAGTGGTTCGAACTGGCTGTGGAGTGGTGCGAACTGGCTGGGGAGTGGTGCAAACTGGTTGCAGAGTGGTGCGAACTGGCTGCGGAGTGCTGCAAACTGGTTGCGGAGTGGTGCGAACTGGTTGCGGAGTGGTGCGAACTGGTTGCGGAGTGGTGCGAACTGGTTGGGGAGTGGTGCGAACTGGTTGCAGAGTGGTGCAATCTGGTTGCGGAGTGGTGCAAACTGGTTGCAGAGTGGTGCGAACTGGCTGCGGAGTGGTGCAAACTGGTTGCAGAGTGGTCCGAACTGGTTGCGGAGTGGTGCGAACTGGATGCGGAGTAGGGCGAACTGGTCGCAGAGTGGGGCGAACTGGTTGCGGAGTGGTGCGACCTGGTTGCGGAGTGGTGCGAACCCGTTGCAGAGTGGTGCGAACTGGCTGCGGAGTGGTGCAAACTGGTTGCAGAGTGGTCCGAACTGGTTGCGGAGTGGTGCGAACTGGATGCGGAGTAGGGCGAACTGGTCGCAGAGTGGGGCGAACTGGTTGCGGAGTGGTGCGACCTGGTTGCGGAGTGGTGCGAACAGGTTGCGGAGTGGTGCGAACTGGTTGCAGAGTGGTGCGAACTGGTTGCGAAGTGGTGCGAACTGGATGCGGAGTGGTGCAAACTGCTTGCGGAGTGGTGCGAACTGGTTGTGGAGTGGTGCGAACTGGTTGCAGAGTGGTTTGAACTGGTTGCGGAGTGGTGCGAACCGGTTGTGGAGTGGTGTGATTTGGTTGCGGAGTGGTGCGAACTGGATGCGGACTAGGGCGAACTGGTCGCAGAGTGGGGCGAACTGGTTGCGGAGTGGAGCGACCTGGTTCCGGAGTGGTGCGAACAGGTTGCGGGGTGGTGCAATTTGAGTGCGGAGCGGTGCAAACCGGTTGTGGAGTGGTGGGAACTGCTTGCAGAGTGGTGCAATCGGGTTGCGGAGTCGTGCGAACTGGTTGTGGAGTAATGCGAACTGGTTGCGGAGTTGTGCGAACCGGTTGCGGAGTGGTGTGAACTGGTTGCGGAGTGGTGCGGACCAGTTGCGGACTAGTGCAAACTGGTTGCGGATTGGTGCGAAATGGTTGCGGAGTGGTGCAAACTGGTTGCGGATTGGTGCCAACTGGTTGCGGAGTGGTCCGAACTGGTCGCGGAGTGGTACGAACTGGTTGCGAAGTGGTGTGAACTGGTTGCGGAGTGGTGCGAACTGGTTGCGGAGTGGTGCGAACTGGTTGCAGAGTGGTGCCAACTGGTTGCAGACTGGTGCAAACTGGTTGCGGAGTGATGTGAACTGGTTGCAGACTGGTGGGAACTGGTTGCAGAGTGGTGAGAACTGGTTGCGGAGTGGTGCAAACTGGTTGCAGGGTGGTGCGAATGAGTTGCGGAGTGGTGCGAACTGGTTCCGGAGTGGTGCGAACTGGTTGCGGAGTTGTCCAAACTGGCTGGGGAGTGGTGTGAACTGGTTGCGGATGGTGCGAACTGGTTGCGGGGTGGTGCGAACTGCTTGCGGAGTGGTGCGAACTGACTGCAGAGTGGTGCAAACTCGTTGTGGAGTGGTGCGAACTGGTTGCAGAGTGGTGCGAACTGGTGGCGGAATGGTGCAAACTGGTTGCGGAGTGGTGTGAACTGGTTGCGGAGTGGTGCGAACTGGCTGTGGAGTGGTGCAAACTGGTTGCGGAGTGGTGTGCACTGGTTGTGGAGTGGTGCCAACTGGGTGCTGAGTGGTGCGAACTGGTTGCGGAGTGGTGCGAACTGGCTGGAGAGTGGTGCAAACTGGTTGCGGAATGGTGTGAACAGGTTGCGGAGTGGTGCGAACTGGTTGCGGAGTGGTGCAAACTGGTTGCGGAGTGGTGCGAAGTGGTTGCAGAGAGGTGCAAACTGGTTGCGGAGTGGTGTCATTTGGTTGCGGAGTGGTGCAATCTGGTTGCGCAGTGGGGCGAACTGGTTGCGGAGTGGGGCAAACTGGTTGCGGTATGGCGCAACCTGGTTGCGGAGTGGTGCGAACTGGTTGCTGAGCGGTGCGAACTGGTCGTGGAGTGGTACAAACTGGTTGCAAAGCGGTGCCAACTGGTTGTGGTGTGGTGCGAACTGGTTGCAGAGTGGTATGAACTGGTTGCGGAGTGGTACCAACTGGTAGTGGAGTGGTGCGAACTGGTTGTGGAGTAGTGCAAACTGGTTGCGGTGTAGGGCGAACTGGTTGTGGGGTGGTGCGAACTGGTCGCGGAGTGGTGCAAACTGGTTGCGGAGTGGTGCAAACAGGTTGCAGAGTGGTGCAAACTGGGGGCAGAGCTTTGACCCCGGTTGTGGAGTGGTGTGAACTGGTTGCGGAGTGGAGCAAACGGGTTGCGGATTGGTGTGAACTGGTTGCGGAGTAATGCGAACTGGTCGCGGAGTTGTGCGAACCGGTTGCGGAGTGGTGTGAACTGGTTTCGGAGTGGTGCGGTCCGGTTGTGGAGTGGTGCAAACTGGTCGCATATTGGTACAAAATGGTTGTGGAGTGGTATGAACTGGCTACGGAGTGGTGCGAACTGGTTGCGGAGTGGTGCGACCTGGTTGCGGCGTGGTGCGGACTGGTTCCAGACTGGTGCAAACTGGTTGCAGACTGGTGCAAACGAGTTGCGGAGTGATGAAAACTGGTTGCAGAGTCGTGCAAACTTGCTGCAGAGTGGTGAGTACTGGTTGCCGAGTGGTGCGAACTGGTTGCGGAGTGGTGCGGAGTGGTGCGAATTGGTTGCAGAGTGGTACGAACTGGTTGCGGAGTGGTGCGAACTGGTTGCGGAATGGTCCGAACTGGGTGGGGAGTGGTATGAAATGGTTGCGGAGTGGTGTGAACTGGTTGCGGAGTGGTGCGAACTGCTTGCCGAGTGGTGCGAACTGGCTGCAGGGTGGTGCGAACTGGTTGCGGAGGAGTGCAAACTGGTTGCGGAGTGGTGCGAACTGGTTGCGGAGTGGTGTGACCTGGTTGCGGATTGGTGCGAACAGGTTGCGCAGTGGTGCGAAATGGTTGCTGAGTGGTCCAAACTGGCTGTGGAGTGATTGCAAACTTGTTGCGGAGTGGTGCGAACTGGTTGCTGTGTGGTGCGAAGTGGTTGCAGAGTGGTGCAAACTGGTTGCGGAGTGGTGCGAACTGGTTGGGGAGTGGTGCAAACTAGTTGCGGAGTGGTGTGAACTGGTTGCGGAGTGGTGCGAACTGGTTGCGGAGTGGTGCGAACTGGTCGCGGTGTGGTGCAAACTGGTTGCAAAGTGGTGCAAACTGCTTACGGAGCGGTGCTAACCGGTTGCGGAGTGGTGTGAACTGGTTGCGGAGTGGTGCAAACTGGTTGCGGAGTGGAGCAAACTGGTTGCCGAGTGGTGGGAACTGGTTGCGGAGTGGCGCAAACTGGTTGCGGAGTGGTGCAAACTGTTCGCGGAGTAGTGCGACCTGGTTACGGGGTTGTGTGAACTGGTTGCGGAGTGGTGCAAACAGGTTGCAGAGTGGTACGAACTGGTTGCGGAGTGGTGCAAACTGGTTGGGGAGTGGTGCAAACTGGTTGCGGAGTGGTGCAAACTGGTTGCGGAGTGGTGTGAACTGGCTGCGGAGTGCTGCGAACTGTTTGTGGAGTGGTGCGAACTGGTTGCGGAGTGGTGCGAACTGGTTGTGGAGTGGTGCGAACTGGTTGCAGAGTGGTGCGAACTGGTTGTTGAGTGGTGCGAACAGGTTGCGGGGTGGTGCGAACTAGTTGCGGAGTGGTGCGAAACGGTTGCGGAGTGGTGCGACCTTGTCGCGGAGTGGTGCGAACTGGTTGCGGAGTGGAGC
>SZWC01004534.1:144267-171502 GCA_023375785.1 Penium margaritaceum | reverse complement strand
TGTGTTTCTGACCACTGTGTTTCTGACCACTGTGTTTCTGACTAGTGTGTTTGTGACCAGTGTGTTTATGACCACTGTATTTCTGTTCAGTGTGTCTCTGACTACTGCGTTTCTGACCAGTGTGTTTCTGACCACTGTGTTTCTGACCACTCTGTTTCTGACCACTGTGTTTCTGACCACTGTGTTTCTTACCAGTGTGTTTCTGACCACTGTGTTTCTAACAAGTGTGTTTCTGACCGGTTTGTTTCTGAACACTTTGTTTTTGACCAATGTGTTTCTGACCAGTGTGCTTCTGACCACTGTATTCATGACCAGTGTGTTTCTGACCAATGTGTTTTTGACCACTGTGTTTCCGACCTGTGTGTTTCAGACCACTGTGTTTCTAACCAGGGTGTTTCTGACCAGTGTGTTTCCTACCAGTGTGTTCCTAACCAGTGTGTTTATGACCACTATGTTTCTGTCCAGTGTGTTTCTGATTACTGTGTTTCTGACCAGTGTGTTTCTGACCTCTGTGTTTCTGACCACTGTGTTTCTGACCTATGTGTTTCTGACCAGTGTGTTTCTGATCAGTGTGTTTCTGACCACTATGTTTCTGACCACTGTGTTTCTGACCAGTGTGTCTCTGGCCACTGTATTTCTGACCAATGTATTTCTGACCACAGTGTTTCTCACCGGTGTGCTTCTGACCAGTGTGTTTCTGACATCTGTGTTTCTGACCACTGTGTTTCTGACCTATGTGTTTCTGACCAGTGTGTTTCTGATCAGTGTGTTTCTGACCACTATGTTTCTGACCACTGTGTTTCTGACCAGTGTGTCTCTGGCCACTGTATTTCTGACCAATGTATTTCTGACCACAGTGTTTCTCACCGGTGTGCTTCTGACCAGTGTGTTTCTGACATCTGTGTTTCTGACCACTGTGTTTCTGACCTATGTGTTTCTGACCAGTGTGTTTCTGACCAGTGTGTTTTTGACCAATGTGTTTCTGACCAGTGTGTTACTGACCACTGTGTTTCTGACCACTATGTTTCTGACCACTGTGTTTCTGACCAGTGTGTTTCTGACCAATGTGTTTCTGACCAGTGTGTCTCTGGCCACTGTATTTCTGACCAATGTATTTATGACCACAGTGTTTCTCACCGGTGTTCTTCTGACCAGTGTGTTTCTGACATCTGTGTTTCTTACCACTGTGTTTCTGACAAGTGTGTTTCTGACCACTGTGCTCGTGACCACTGTGTTTCTGAGCACAGTGTTTCTTACCATTGTGTTTATGACCAGTGTGATGCTGACTACTGTGTTCCTGACCAGTGTGTTTTTGACCACTGTATTTCTTACTAGTGTGTTTCTGACCACTGTGTTTCTGACCAATGTGTTTCTGAGCACTATGTTTCTGACCAGTGTGTTTCTGACCACTGTGTTTCTGACCAATGTGTTTCTGAGCACTATGTTTCTGACCAGTGTGTTTCTGACCACTGTATTTCTGACCACTGTGTTTCGGACCTGTGTGGGGCTGACCACTGTGTTTCTGACCAGTGTGTTTCTGAGCACCATGTTTCTGATCAGTGTGTTTCTGACCCTTGTAGTTCTGACCACTGTGTTTCTGACCACTGTGTTTCTGACCAGTGTGTTTGTGACCAGTGTGTTTATGACCACTGTGTTTCTGTTCAGTGTGTCTCTGACTACTGCGTTTCTGACCAGTTTGTTTCTGACCACCGTGTTTGTGACCACTGTGTTTCTGACCAGCGTGTTTCTGACCACTGTGTTTCTGAGCACTGTGTTTCGGACCAGTGTTTTTCTGACCACTGTGTTTCTAACCAGTGCGTTTCTGACCACTGTGTTTCTGACTTGTGTGTTTCTGAGCATTATGTTTCTGACCAGTGTGTTTCTGACCACTGTGTCTCTGACCACTGTGTTTCTGACCACTGTGTTTCTGATCACCGTGTTTCTGACCACTCTGTTTTTGACCAGTGTGTTTCTGACCACTACGTTTCTATCCACTATGTTTCTGACCACTGTTTTTCTGATCAGTGTGTTTCGGACCACCGTGGTATGACCAGTGTGTTTCTGGCAAGTGTGTTTCTGACCAGTGTGTTTCTGACCACTGTGCCTCTGACCACTGTGTTTCTGACCACTGTGTTTCTGACCACTGTGTTTCTGACCACTGTGTTTCTGACCACTGTGTTTCTATCCAGTGTGTTTCCGACCACTGTGTTTCTGACCAGTGTGTTACCGACCACTGTGTTTGTGACCAGTGTGTTTCTGACCACTGTGTTCATGACCACTGTGTTTCTGACCAGTGTGTTTCTGACCGCTGTGTTTCTGACCACTGTGTTTCTGACCACTATGTTTCTGACCACTGTGTATCTGACCGCTGTGTTTCTGGCCTCTGTGTTTATGACCAGTGTGTTTCTGACCAGTGTTTTTCTGATCAATGTGTTTCTGACCATTGTGTGTCTGACCACTGTGTTTTCGACTAGTGCGTTTCTGATACGTGTGTTTCTGACCACTGTGTTTCTGACCACTGTGGCTCTGCCCACTGTGTTTCTGACCTGTGTGTTTCCGACCACTGTGTTTCTGACTAGTGTGTTTCTGACTTCAGTGTTTCTGACCACTGTAGTTCTGGCCACTGTGTTTCTGACCTGTGTGTTTCCGACCACTGTGTTTCTGACTAGTGTGTTTCTGACTTCAGTGTTTCTGACCACTGTAGTTCTGGCCACTGTGTTTCTGACCTGTGTGTTTCCGACCACTGTGTTTCTGACTAGTGTGTTTCTGACTTCAGTGTTTCTGACCACTGTAGTTCTGGCCACTGTGTTTCTGACCTGTGTGTTTCCGACCACTGTGTTTCTGACTAGTGTGTTTCTGACTTCAGTGTTTCTGACCACTGTAGTTCTGGCCACTGTGTTTCTGACCTGTGTGTTTCCGACCACTGTGTTTCTGACTAGTGTGTTTCTGACTTCAGTGTTTCTGACCACTGTAGTTCTGGCCACTGTGTTTCTGACCTGTGTGTTTCCGACCACTGTGTTTCTGACTAGTGTGTTTCTGACTTCAGTGTTTCTGACCACTGTAGTTCTGGCCACTGTGTTTCTGACCTGTGTGTTTCCGACCACTGTGTTTCTGACTAGTGTGTTTCTGACTTCAGTGTTTCTGACCACTGTAGTTCTGGCCACTGTGTTTCTGACCTGTGTGTTTCCGACCACTGTGTTTCTGACTAGTGTGTTTCTGACTTCAGTGTTTCTGACCACTGTAGTTCTGGCCACTGTGTTTCTGACCTGTGTGTTTCCGACCACTGTGTTTCTGACTAGTGTGTTTCTGACTTCAGTGTTTCTGACCACTGTAGTTCTGGCCACTGTGTTTCTGACCTGTGTGTTTCCGACCACTGTGTTTCTGACTAGTGTGTTTCTGACTTCAGTGTTTCTGACCACTGTAGTTCTGGCCACTGTGTTTCTGACCTGTGTGTTTCCGACCACTGTGTTTCTGACTAGTGTGTTTCTGACTTCAGTGTTTCTGACCACTGTAGTTCTGGCCACTGTGTTTCTGACCTGTGTGTTTCCGACCACTGTGTTTCTGACTAGTGTGTTTCTGACTTCAGTGTTTCTGACCACTGTAGTTCTGGCCACTGTGTTTCTGACCTGTGTGTTTCCGACCACTGTGTTTCTGACTAGTGTGTTTCTGACTTCAGTGTTTCTGACCACTGTAGTTCTGGCCACTGTGTTTCTGACCTGTGTGTTTCCGACCACTGTGTTTCTGACTAGTGTGTTTCTGACTTCAGTGTTTCTGACCACTGTAGTTCTGGCCACTGTGTTTCTGACCTGTGTGTTTCCGACCACTGTGTTTCTGACTAGTGTGTTTCTGACTTCAGTGTTTCTGACCACTGTAGTTCTGGCCACTGTGTTTCTGACCTGTGTGTTTCCGACCACTGTGTTTCTGATCGCTGTGTTTCTGACCAGTGTGTTTCCTACAAGTGTTTTTCTGATCACTATGTTTCTTACCACTGTGTTTTTGTCAAAAACACAGTGGTAAACGTTTTGACTAATGTGTTTCTGACCACTGTGTTTTTTACTCGTGTGTTTCTAACAACCGTGTATCTGACCACTCCGTTTCAGACCACTGTGTTACTGACCACTGTATTTCTGACCAGTGTGTTTCTGACCAGATTATTCCTACCCCTGTGTTTCTGATTGCTGTGTTTCTGACCAGTGTGTTTCTGACCACCGTGCTTCTGACCACTGTGTTTCTGACTAGTGTGTTTCTGACAACTGTGTTTCTGACCACTGTATTTCCGACTAGTGTGTTTCTGACCACTATGTTTCTGACCAGTGTGTTTTTGACCACTGTGTTTCTGACCAGTGTGTTTCTGACCACTTTGTTTCTGACCAGTGTGTTTCTGGCCAATGTGTTTTTGACCACTGTGTTTCTGACCAGTGTGTTTCTGACGACTGTGTTTCTGACCACTGTGTTTCTGACGAGTGTGTTTCTGACCACTGTGTTTCTGAACACTGTGTTTCTGACCACTGTGTTTCTGACCAGTGTATTCAGACCTCTGTGTTTCTGACCACAGTGTTTCTGGCCACTGTGTTTCTGACCACTGTGTTTCTGGCCACTGTGTTTCTGACCAGTGTGTTTCTGACCAATGTGTTTCTGACCACTGTGTTTCTGACCACTGTGTCTCTGACCACTGTGTTTTTGACCACTGTGTTTCAAACCAATGTGTGTTTCTGACCAGTGTGTTTCCGACAAGTGTTTTTCTGATTTCTGTGTTTCTTACCACTGTGTTTTTGTCAGAAACACAGTGGTAAAGCTTTTGACCAATGTGTTTCTGACCAGATGTTTTTGACCAGTGTGTTTGGGACAACCGTGTATCTGACCACTCCGTTTCAGACCACTGTGTTAGTGACCACTGTGTTTCTGACCACTGTGTTTCTGACCAGTGTGTTTCTGGCGAGTGTGTTTCTGACCACCGTGTTTCTAACCAGAGTGTTTCTGACTACTGTGTTTTTGACCACTGTGTTTCTGACCACTAACTTTATGACCACTGTGTTTATGACTAGTGTGTTTCTGACCACTGTGTTTCTGGCCCGTGTTTTTCTGACCACTGTGTTTCTGACCACTGTGTTTCGGACCAGTGTGTTTGTGACCACTGTGTTTCTGACCAGTGTGTTTCTGGACAGCGTGTTTGTGACCACTGTTTCTGACCTGTGTGTTTCTGACCAGTGTGTTTCTAACCAGTGTGATTCTGACCACTGTGTTTATGACCACTGTGTTTCTGACCACTGAGTTTATGACCTCTGTGTTTCTGACCAGTATGTTTCTGACCACTGTGTTTCTGACCAGTGTATTATGACCACTGTGTTTCTGACCATGGTGTTTCTCACCACTGTGTTTCCGACCAGTGTGTTTCTGACCACTGTGTTTCTGATCAGTGTGTTCCTGACCATTGTGTTTCTGACTGCTGTGTTTCTGAGCATTGCGTCTCTGACCACTGTATTTCTGACCACTGTGTTTCTGACCACAGTGTTTCTGACCAGTATGTTTCTGATAACTGTTTCTCTGATCACCGTGTTTCTGACTATTGTGTGTCTGACCATTGTTTTTGTGACCAGTGTGTTTCTGACCACTGTGTTTGTGACCACTGAGTTTATGACCACTGTGTTTCTGACCACCGTGTTTCTTACCACTGTGTTTCTGACCACTGTAAATCTGGCCACTGTGTTTCTGACCACTGTGTTTCTGACCAGTATGTTTCTGACCACTGTGTTTCTGACCTGTGTGTTTCTGACCACTGTGTTTCTGACCACTATGTTTCTGACCAGTGTGTTACTGACCACTGTGTTTCTGACCAGAGTGTTTCTGACCACTGTGTTTCTGACAAGTGTGTTTCTGACCACTGTGTTTCTGACCAGTGTGTTTGTGACCACTGTGTTTCTGACTAGTGTGTTTCTGGCCAGTGTGTTTCTGACCACTGTTTATGACCAGTGTCTTTCTGACCACTGTGTTTCTGACCAGTGTGTCTCTGACCACTGTGTTTATGACCACTGTGTTTCTGACCACTGAGTTTATGACCACTGTGTTTCTGACCAGTATGTTACTGACCACTTTGTTTCTGACCAGTGTATTCTGACCACTGTGTTTCTCACCATGGTGTTTCTGACCACTGTGTTTCTGACCAGTGTGTTTCTGACCACTGTGTTTCTGACCAGTGTGTTTCTGACCATTGTGTTTCTGACCGCTGTGTTTCTGACCATTGCGTCTCTGACCACTATGTTTGTGACCACTGTGTTTCTGACCAGTATGTTTCTGACAATTGTTTCTCAGATCACCATGTTTCTGACCATTTTGTGTCTGACTACTGTATTTGTGACCAGTGTGTTTCTGACACGTGTGTTTCTGACCACTGTGTTTGTGACCACTGAGTTTCTGACCACTGTGTTTCTGACCACTGTGTTTCTTACCACTGTGTTTCTGATCACTGTAGTTCTGGCCACTGTGTTTCTGACCACTGTGTTTCTGACCAGTGTGTTTCTGACCATAGTGTTTCTGGTCACTGTGTTTCTGACGAGTGTGTTTCTGACCACTGTGTTTCTGACCAGTGTGTTACTGACCACAGTGTTTCTGACCAGAGTGTTTCTGACCACTGTGTTTCTGACCAGTGTATTTTTGACCACTCTGTTTCTGACCAGTGTGTTTCTGACCACTGTGTTTCTGACCAGTGTGTTTCTGGCCAGTGTGTTTATGACCACTGTTTCTGACCAGTGTGTTTCTGACCACTGTGTTTCTGACCAGTGTATTTTTGACCACTCTGTTTCTGACCAGTGTGTTTCTGACCACTGTGTTTCTGACCACTGTGTTTCTGACTAGTGTGTTACTGACCACTGTGTTTCTGACCAGAGTGTTTCTGACCACTGTGTTTCTGACCAGTGTGTTTCTGACCAGTGTGTTTCTGACCATTGTGTTTCTGATCACTGTGTTTCCGGCCACTATGTTTCTGACCACCGTGTTTCTGACCAGTGTGTTTCTGACCACTGTGTTTCTGACCACTGTTTTTCTGACCAGTGTGTTACTGACCACTGTGTTTCGGACCACTATGTTTCTGACCAGTGTGTTTCTGACCAGTGTGTTTTTGACCGGTGTGTTTCTGACCACTGTGTTTCAGACCACTGTGTTTCCAACAACTGTGTTTCGGACCACTATGTTTCTGACCAGTGTGTTTCTGACCAGTGTGTTTTTGACCGGTGTGTTTCTGACCACTGTGTTTCAGACCACTGTGTTTCCAACAACTGTGTTTCGGACCACTGTGTTTCTGTCCACTGTAATCCTGACCACTATGTTTCTGACCACTGTGTTTCTGACCAGTATGTTTCTGACCTCTGTGTTTCTGACCAGTGTGTTTCTGACCATTGTGTGTTTTACCAGCGTGTTATTGACCAGTGTGTTTATAACCACTGTGTCTCTGAGCACAGTGCTTCTGACCACTGTGTTTCTGACCAGTGTGTTTCTGACCAGTGTGTTTTTTACCAGTGTGTTTCTAACCACAGTGTTTCTGAGTAGTGTGTTGTGACAACCGTGTCTCTAACCATTGTGTTTCTGACCAGTGTGTTTTTGACCACTATGTTTCTGACCAGCGTGTTTCATACCACTTTGTTTATGACCACTATGTTTCTGACCTGTGTCTTTCTGACCACTGTGTTTCTGACCAGTGTGTTTCTGACCAGTGTATTTTTGACCACTGTATTTCTGACCAGTGTATTCATGAACACTGTGTTTCTGACCGCTGTGTTTCTGACCACCGTGTTTCTGACCAGTGTGTTTCTGACCAGTGTGTTTCTGACCAGTGTGTTTGTGACAAATGTGATTCTCACCACTGTGTTTCTGACCAGTGTGTTTATGACCACTGTGTTTCTGTTCAGTGTGTTTCTTACCACTGTGTTCCTGACCATCGTGTTTCTGACATATGTGTTTCTGGCCACTGTGTTTCTGACCAGTGTGTTTCTGACCACTTTGTGTCTGACCAATGTGTTCCTAACCACCGTGTTTCTCACCAGTGTGTTTTTGGGACTATGTTTCTGACCAGTGTGTTTCTGACCACGGTGTTTCTCACCAGTGTGTTTCTGTCTACTGTGTTTCTGACCAGTGTGTTTCTGACCACTGTGTTTATGACCAGTGTGTTTCTGACCACTGAGTTTATGACCACCGTGTTTCTGACCAGTATGTTTCTGACCACTGTGTTTTTGACCAGTATGTTTCTGACCACTGTGTTTCTGACCACTGTAGTTCTGGCCACTGTGTTTCTGACCACTCTGTTTCTGACCGGTGTGGGTCTGACCACTGTGTTTTTGACCTGTGAGTTTCTGACCACTGTGTTTCTGACCACTGTGTTGCTGACCACTGTGTTTCTGACCACTGTGTTTCTGACTAGTGTGTTACTCACCACTGTGTTTCTGACCAGAGTGTGTCTGACCACTGTGTTTCGGACCAGTGTGTTTCTGACCAGTGTGTTTCTAACCAGTGTGTTTCTGACCAGTGTGTTTCTGATCACTGTGTTTCTGGCCACTGTGTCTCTGACCACCGTGTTTCTGACCAGTGTGTTTCTGACCAGTGTGTTTCTGACCGGTGTGTTTCTGACCACTGTGTTTCATACCACTGTGTTTCCAACAACTGTGTTTCGGACCACTGTGTTTCTGACCACTGTAATCCTGACCACTGTGTTTCTGACCACTGTGTTTCTGACTAGTGTGTTACTCACCACTGTGTTTCTGACCAGAGTGTGTCTGACCACTGTGTTTCGGACCAGTGTGTTTCTGACCAGTGTGTTTCTAACCAGTGTGTTTCTGACCAGTGTGTTTCTGATCACTGTGTTTCTGGCCACTGTGTCTCTGACCACCGTGTTTCTGACCAGTGTGTTTCTGACCAGTGTGTTTCTGACCGGTGTGTTTCTGACCACTGTGTTTCATACCACTGTGTTTCCAACAACTGTGTTTCGGACCACTGTGTTTCTGACCACTGTAATCCTGACCACTGTGTTTCTGACCACTGTGTTTCTGACTAGTGTGTTACTCACCACTGTGTTTCTGACCAGAGTGTGTCTGACCACTGTGTTTCGGACCAGTGTGTTTCTGACCAGTGTGTTTCTAACCAGTGTGTTTCTGACCAGTGTGTTTCTGATCACTGTGTTTCTGGCCACTGTGTCTCTGACCACCGTGTTTCTGACCAGTGTGTTTCTGACCAGTGTGTTTCTGACCGGTGTGTTTCTGACCACTGTGTTTCATACCACTGTGTTTCCAACAACTGTGTTTCGGACCACTGTGTTTCTGACCACTGTAATCCTGACCACTGTGTTTCTGACCACTGTGTTTCTGACTAGTGTGTTACTCACCACTGTGTTTCTGACCAGAGTGTGTCTGACCACTGTGTTTCGGACCAGTGTGTTTCTGACCAGTGTGTTTCTAACCAGTGTGTTTCTGACCAGTGTGTTTCTGATCACTGTGTTTCTGGCCACTGTGTCTCTGACCACCGTGTTTCTGACCAGTGTGTTTCTGACCAGTGTGTTTCTGACCGGTGTGTTTCTGACCACTGTGTTTCATACCACTGTGTTTCCAACAACTGTGTTTCGGACCACTGTGTTTCTGACCACTGTAATCCTGACCACTGTGTTTCTGACCACTGTGTTTCTGACTAGTGTGTTACTCACCACTGTGTTTCTGACCAGAGTGTTTCTGACCACTGTGTTTCTGACCAGTGTGTTTCTGACCAGTGTGTTTCTGACCAGTGTGTTTCTGATCACTGTGTTTCTGGCCACTGTGTCTCTGACCACCGTGTTTCTGACCAGTGTGTTTCTGACCACTGTGTTTCTGACCACTGTTTTTCTGACCAGTGTGTTACTGACCACTGTGTTTCGGACTACTATGTTTCTGACCAGTGTGTTTCTGACCACTGTGTTTCTGACCACTGTTTTTCTGACCAGTGTGTTACTGACCACTGTGTTTCGGACTACTATGTTTCTGACCAGTGTGTTTCTGACCAGTGTGTTTCTGACCGGTGTGTTTCTGACCACTATGTTTCATACCACTGTGTTTCCAACAACTGTGTTTCGGACCACTGTGTTTCTGACCACTGTAATCCTGACCACTGTGTTTCTGACCACTGTGTTTCGGACCAGTATGTTTCTGACCACCGTGTTTCTGACCAGTGTGTTTCTGACCATTGTGTTTTTTATACCAGCGTGTTATTGACTAGTGTGTTTCTAACCACTGTGTCTCTGAGCACTGTGTTTGTGACCACTGTGTTTCTGACCAGTGTGTTTCTGACCAGTGTGTTTCTGAGCAGTGTGTTTCTAACCACTGTGTTTCTGAGTAGTGTGTTCTGACAACCGTGTCTCTAACCATTGTGTTTCTGACCAGTGTGTTTTTGACCACTATGTTTCTGACCAGCGTGTTTCATACCACTTTGTTTATGACCACTATGTTTCTGACCTGTGTGTTTCTGACCACTGTGTTTCTGACCAGTGTGTTTCTGACCAGTGTATTTTTGACCACTGTATTTTTGACCAGTGTATTTATGAACACTGTGTTTCTGACCGCTGTGTTTCTGACCACCGTGTTTCTGACCAGTGTGTTTCTGACCAGTGTGTTTCTGACCAGTGTGTTTCTGACAAATGTGATTCTCACCACTGTGTTTCTGACCAGTGTGTTTATGACCACTTTGTTTCTGTTCAGTGTGTTTCTTACCACTGTGTTCCTGACCATCGTGTTTCTGACATATGTGTTTCTGGCCACTGTGTTTCTGACCAGTGTGTTTCTGACCACTGTGTTTCTGTTCAGTGTGTTTCTTACCACTGTGTTCCTGACCATCGTGTTTCTGACATATGTGTTTCTGGCCACTGTGTTTCTGACCAGTGTGTTTCTGACCACTGTGTTTCTGACCAGTGTGTTTCTGACCACTTTGTGTCTGACCAGTGTGTTCCTAACCACCGTGTTTCTCACCAGTGTGTTTTTGGGACTATGTTTCTGACCAGTGTGTTTCTGACCACTGTGTTTCTGACCACTTTGTGTCTGACCAGTGTGTTCCTAACCACCGTGTTTCTCACCAGTGTGTTTTTGGGACTATGTTTCTGACCAGTGTGTTTCTGACCACTGTGTTTCTCACCAGTGTGTTTCTAACCATTGTGTTTCAGACCGCTGTGTTTCTGACCACTATGTCTCTGATCACTGTGTTTCTGACCACTGTGTTTCTGACCAGTGTGTTTCTGAAAAGAGTTTTTCTGATCACTGTGTTTCTGGCCATTGTGTGTTTGACCACTGTGTTTGTGTCAAGTGTGTTTCTGACACGTGTGTTTCTGACCACTGTGTTTCTGACCACTGAGTTTCTGACCACTGTGTTTCTGACCACTATGTTTCTCACCACTGTAGTTCTGGCCACTGAGTTTCTGACCAGTGTGTTTCTGACCAGTGTGTATCTGACCAGTGTGTTTCTGACCACTGTGTTTCTGACCACTGTGTTTCTGACCAGTGTGTGACTGACCACTGTGTTTGTAACCACTGTGTTTCTCACCACTGTGTTTCTGACCAGTGTGTTTCTGACCAATGTGTTTCTGACCAGTGTGTTTGTGACCACTGTATTTCTGGCCACTGTGTTTCTAACCACCGTGTTTATGACCAGTGTGTTTCTGACCACTTTGTTTCTGACCACTCTTTTTCTGACCAGTGTGTTACTGACCATTGTGTTTCTGACCACTTTGTTTATGACCACTGTGCTTCTGACCAGTGTATTTCTGACCAATGTGTTTGTGACCAGTGTGTTTCTGACCAGTGTGTTTCTGACCACTGTGTTTCTGACCACTTTGTTTCCAGCAACTGTGTTTCTGACCACTGTGTTTCTGACCTCTGTAATCCTGACCACTATGTTTCTGACCACTGTGTGTCTGACCGGAGTGTGTCTGACCACCGTGTTTCTGACAAGTGTGTTTATGACAATTGTGTTTCTGACCAACGTTCTAGTGACCAGTGTGTTTGTGACCACTGTGTTTCTTGCCAATGTGTTTCTGACCAATGTCTTCTGACTAGTGTGTTTCTGACCACTGTGTTTCTGACCACTGTGTTACCGGCAACTGTGTTTCCGACCACTGTGTTTCTGACCACTGTAATCCTGACCACTGTGTTTCTGACCACTGTGTGTCTGACCGGAGTGTGTCTGACCACCGTGTTTCTGACCAGCATGTTTCTGACCATTGTGTTTCTGACCAGCGTGTTAGTGACCAGTGTATTTCTGACCACCGTGTTTCTGACCACTGCGTTTATGACCAGTGTGTTTCTGACCAGCGTATTTTTAACCAGTGTGTTTCTGACCACAATGTTTCTGATAAGTGTGTTTCTGACAACCGTGTCTCTGACCATTGTGTTTCTGGTCACTGTGTTTCTGGCCAGTGTGTTTCGGACCAGTGTGTTTATGACCACTGTTTTTCTGACCAGAGTGATTCTTTCACTGTGTTCCAGACCACTGTGTTCCTGACCCGTGTGTTTCAGACCACTGTGTTTCTGACTAGTGTGTTTCTGACCACCGTGCTTCTGACGACTGTGTTTCTGACCATTGTGTTTCTGACCACCGTGTTTCTGACCAGTGTGTTTCTGAGAACTGTATTTCTGACCACTGTGTTTCCAACCAGTGTGTTTCTGACCACTGTGTTTCTGACCACTGTGTTTCTTACCAGCGTGTTTCTGACCACACTGTTTCTGACAAGTGTGTTTCTGACCAGTTCCTTTCTGACCACTTAGTTTTTGACCAATGTGTTTCTGACCAGTGTGTTTCTGACCAGTGTGTTTCTGACAATCGTGTATCTGACCACTCCATTTCTCGTCCACTGTGTTTCTGGCCACTGTGTTTCTGACCAGTGTGTTTCTGACCACTGTGTTTCTGACCAGTGTATTTCTGGCCAGTGTGTTTCTGACCACTGTGTTTCTGACCATTATGTTTCTGACCACTGTGTTTCTGACCAGTGTGTTTCTGACCACTGTGTTTATGACCACTGTGTTTCTAACCACTGTCTTTACAACCACTGTGTTTGTGACCAGTGTGTTTCTGACCACTTTGTTTCTAACTAGTGTATTTCTGACCACTGTGTTTCTGACCACTGTGTTTCTGACCACTGTGTTTCTGACCAGTGTGTTCCTGACCACTGTGTTTCGGACCACTGTGTTTCTGACCACTGTGTATCTGACCAGTGTGTTTCTGACCACTGTGTTTCTGACCACTGTGTTTCTGACCACTGTGTATCTGACCAGTGTGTTTCTGACCAGTGTGTTTCTAACCATTGTGTTTCTGACCACTGTAGTTCTGGCCACTGTGTTTCTGACCAGTGTGCTTATGACCACTGTGTATCTGACCAGTGTGATTCTGACCACTGTGTTTCTGACCGCTGTGTTTCTGACCAGTGTATTTCTGACCAGTGTGTTTCTGACCGCTGTGTTTCTGACCAGTGTATTTCTGACCAGTGTGTTTCTGACCGCTGTGTTTCTGACCAGTGTATTTCTGACCAGTGTGTTTCTGACCGCTGTGTTTCTGACCAGTGTATTTCTGACCAGTGTGTTTCTGACCGCTGTGTTTCTGACCAGTGTATTTCTGACCAGTGTGTTTCTGACCGCTGTGTTTCTGACCAGTGTATTTCTGACCAGTGTGTTTCTGACCGCTGTGTTTCTGACCAGTGTATTTCTGACCAGTGTGTTTCTGACCGCTGTGTTTCTGACCAGTGTATTTCTGACCAGTGTGTTTCTGACCGCTGTGTTTCTGACCAGTGTATTTCTGACCAGTGTGTTTCTGACCGCTGTGTTTCTGACCAGTGTATTTCTGACCAGTGTGTTTCTGACCGCTGTGTTTCTGACCAGTGTATTTCTGACCAGTGTGTTTCTGACCGCTGTGTTTCTGACCAGTGTATTTCTGACCAGTGTGTTTCTGACCGCTGTGTTTCTGACCAGTGTATTTCTGACCAGTGTGTTTCTGACCGCTGTGTTTCTGACCAGTGTATTTCTGACCAGTGTGTTTCTGACCGCTGTGTTTCTGACCAGTGTATTTCTGACCAGTGTGTTTCTGACCGCTGTGTTTCTGACCAGTGTATTTCTGACCAGTGTGTTTCTGACCGCTGTGTTTCTGACCAGTGTATTTCTGACCAGTGTGTTTCTGACCGCTGTGTTTCTGACCAGTGTATTTCTGACCAGTGTGTTTCTGACCGCTGTGTTTCTGACCAGTGTATTTCTGACCAGTGTGTTTCTGACCGCTGTGTTTCTGACCAGTGTATTTCTGACCAGTGTGTTTCTGACCGCTGTGTTTCTGACCAGTGTATTTCTGACCAGTGTGTTTCTGACCGCTGTGTTTCTGACCAGTGTATTTCTGACCAGTGTGTTTCTGACCGCTGTGTTTCTGACCAGTGTATTTCTGACCAGTGTGTTTCTGACCGCTGTGTTTCTGACCAGTGTATTTCTGACCAGTGTGTTTCTGACCGCTGTGTTTCTGACCAGTGTATTTCTGACCAGTGTGTTTCTGACCGCTGTGTTTCTGACCAGTGTATTTCTGACCAGTGTGTTTCTGACCGCTGTGTTTCTGACCAGTGTATTTCTGACCAGTGTGTTTCTGACCGCTGTGTTTCTGACCAGTGTATTTCTGACCAGTGTGTTTCTGACCGCTGTGTTTCTGACCAGTGTATTTCTGACCAGTGTGTTTCTGACCGCTGTGTTTCTGACCAGTGTATTTCTGACCAGTGTGTTTCTGACCGCTGTGTTTCTGACCAGTGTATTTCTGACCAGTGTGTTTCTGACCGCTGTGTTTCTGACCAGTGTATTTCTGACCAGTGTGTTTCTGACCGCTGTGTTTCTGACCAGTGTATTTCTGACCAGTGTGTTTCTGACCGCTGTGTTTCTGACCAGTGTATTTCTGACCAGTGTGTTTCTGACCGCTGTGTTTCTGACCAGTGTATTTCTGACCAGTGTGTTTCTGACCGCTGTGTTTCTGACCAGTGTATTTCTGACCAGTGTGTTTCTGACCGCTGTGTTTCTGACCAGTGTATTTCTGACCAGTGTGTTTCTGACCGCTGTGTTTCTGACCAGTGTATTTCTGACCAGTGTGTTTCTGACCGCTGTGTTTCTGACCAGTGTATTTCTGACCAGTGTGTTTCTGACCGCTGTGTTTCTGACCAGTGTATTTCTGACCAGTGTGTTTCTGACCGCTGTGTTTCTGACCAGTGTATTTCTGACCAGTGTGTTTCTGACCGCTGTGTTTCTGACCAGTGTATTTCTGACCAGTGTGTTTCTGACCGCTGTGTTTCTGACCAGTGTATTTCTGACCAGTGTGTTTCTGACCGCTGTGTTTCTGACCAGTGTATTTCTGACCAGTGTGTTTCTGACCGCTGTGTTTCTGACCAGTGTATTTCTGACCAGTGTGTTTCTGACCGCTGTGTTTCTGACCAGTGTATTTCTGACCAGTGTGTTTCTGACCGCTGTGTTTCTGACCAGTGTATTTCTGACCAGTGTGTTTCTGACCGCTGTGTTTCTGACCAGTGTATTTCTGACCAGTGTGTTTCTGACCGCTGTGTTTCTGACCAGTGTATTTCTGACCAGTGTGTTTCTGACCGCTGTGTTTCTGACCAGTGTATTTCTGACCAGTGTGTTTCTGACCGCTGTGTTTCTGACCAGTGTATTTCTGACCAGTGTGTTTCTGACCGCTGTGTTTCTGACCAGTGTATTTCTGACCAGTGTGTTTCTGACCGCTGTGTTTCTGACCAGTGTATTTCTGACCAGTGTGTTTCTGACCGCTGTGTTTCTGACCAGTGTATTTCTGACCAGTGTGTTTCTGACCGCTGTGTTTCTGACCAGTGTATTTCTGACCAGTGTGTTTCTGACCGCTGTGTTTCTGACCAGTGTATTTCTGACCAGTGTGTTTCTGACCGCTGTGTTTCTGACCAGTGTATTTCTGACCAGTGTGTTTCTGACCGCTGTGTTTCTGACCAGTGTATTTCTGACCAGTGTGTTTCTGACCGCTGTGTTTCTGACCAGTGTATTTCTGACCAGTGTGTTTCTGACCGCTGTGTTTCTGACCAGTGTATTTCTGACCAGTGTGTTTCTGACCGCTGTGTTTCTGACCAGTGTATTTCTGACCAGTGTGTTTCTGACCGCTGTGTTTCTGACCAGTGTATTTCTGACCAGTGTGTTTCTGACCGCTGTGTTTCTGACCAGTGTATTTCTGACCAGTGTGTTTCTGACCGCTGTGTTTCTGACCAGTGTATTTCTGACCAGTGTGTTTCTGACCGCTGTGTTTCTGACCAGTGTATTTCTGACCAGTGTGTTTCTGACCGCTGTGTTTCTGACCAGTGTATTTCTGACCAGTGTGTTTCTGACCGCTGTGTTTCTGACCAGTGTATTTCTGACCAGTGTGTTTCTGACCGCTGTGTTTCTGACCAGTGTATTTCTGACCAGTGTGTTTCTGACCGCTGTGTTTCTGACCAGTGTATTTCTGACCAGTGTGTTTCTGACCGCTGTGTTTCTGACCAGTGTATTTCTGACCAGTGTGTTTCTGACCGCTGTGTTTCTGACCAGTGTATTTCTGACCAGTGTGTTTCTGACCGCTGTGTTTCTGACCAGTGTATTTCTGACCAGTGTGTTTCTGACCGCTGTGTTTCTGACCAGTGTATTTCTGACCAGTGTGTTTCTGACCGCTGTGTTTCTGACCAGTGTATTTCTGACCAGTGTGTTTCTGACCGCTGTGTTTCTGACCAGTGTATTTCTGACCAGTGTGTTTCTGACCGCTGTGTTTCTGACCAGTGTATTTCTGACCAGTGTGTTTCTGACCGCTGTGTTTCTGACCAGTGTATTTCTGACCAGTGTGTTTCTGACCGCTGTGTTTCTGACCAGTGTATTTCTGACCAGTGTGTTTCTGACCGCTGTGTTTCTGACCAGTGTATTTCTGACCAGTGTGTTTCTGACCGCTGTGTTTCTGACCAGTGTATTTCTGACCAGTGTGTTTCTGACCGCTGTGTTTCTGACCAGTGTATTTCTGACCAGTGTGTTTCTGACCGCTGTGTTTCTGACCACTGTGTTTCCAACAACTGTGTTTCTGACCACTGTGTTTCTGACCACTGTAATCATGACCACTGTGTTTCTTACCACTGTGTTTCTGACCAGAGTGTGTCTGACCACCGTGTTTCTGACCAGTGTGTTTTATACCATTGTGTTTTTGACCAGCATGTTAGTGACCAGTGTGTTTCTGACCAGTGTGTTTTTGACCACTGTGTTTATGACTAGTGTTTTTATGACCAGTGTGTTTCTGACCAGTGTGTTTATAACCAGTGTGTTTCTGACCACTGTGTTTCTGATAAGTGTGTTTCTGACAACCATGTCTCTGACCACTGTGTTTCTGGTCGCTGTGTTTCTGACCAGTGTATTTCTGACCAGTGTGTTTATGACCAGTGTTTTTCTATCCAAAGTGATTCAACCACTGTGTTTCAGACCACTGTGTTCCGGACCAGTGTGTTTCAGACCAC
The DNA here is from genome assembly GCA_023375785.1 of Penium margaritaceum. Lineage (NCBI taxonomy): Eukaryota > Viridiplantae > Streptophyta > Zygnematophyceae > Desmidiales > Peniaceae > Penium > Penium margaritaceum. The sequence goes on along the minus strand of SZWC01004534.1, from coordinate 153,990 downwards.
TGTGTTTCTCACCAGTGTAATTCTGACCACCGTGCTTCTGACCACTGTGTTTCTGACCATTGTGTTTCTGACCACCGTGTTTCTGACCAGTGTGTTTCTAACAACTATGTTTCTGACAACTGTGTTTCCGACCAGTGTGTTTCTGACCACTGTGTTTCTGACCACTTTGTTTCTGACCAGTGTGTTTACAACCACAGTGTTTCTGACAAGTGTGTTTCTGACCAGTTTCTTTCTGACCACGTACTTTTTGACCAATGTGTTTCTGACCAGTGTGTTTCTGACCAGTGTGTTTCTGACAACCGTGTATCTGACCACTCCATTTCTGGACCACTGTGTTTCTGACCACTGTGTCTCTGACCCGTATGTTTCTGACCACTGTGTTTCTGACCAGTGTATTTCTGACCACTGTGTTTCTGACCAGTGTATTTCTGACCACTGTGTTTCTGACCAGTGTATTTCTGACCACTGTGTTTCTGACCAGTGTATTTCTGACCACTGTGTTTCTGACCAGTGTATTTCTGACCACTGTGTTTCTGACCAGTGTATTTCTGACCACTGTGTTTCTGACCAGTGTATTTCTGACCACTGTGTTTCTGACCAGTGTATTTCTGACCACTGTGTTTCTGACCAGTGTATTTCTGACCACTGTGTTTCTGACCAGTGTATTTCTGACCACTGTGTTTCTGACCAGTGTATTTCTGACCACTGTGTTTCTGACCAGTGTATTTCTGACCACTGTGTTTCTGACCAGTGTATTTCTGACCACTGTGTTTCTGACCAGTGTATTTCTGACCACTGTGTTTCTGACCAGTGTATTTCTGACCACTGTGTTTCTGACCAGTGTATTTCTGACCACTGTGTTTCTGACCAGTGTATTTCTGACCACTGTGTTTCTGACCAGTGTATTTCTGACCACTGTGTTTCTGACCAGTGTATTTCTGACCACTGTGTTTCTGACCAGTGTATTTCTGACCACTGTGTTTCTGACCAGTGTATTTCTGACCACTGTGTTTCTGACCAGTGTATTTCTGACCACTGTGTTTCTGACCAGTGTATTTCTGACCACTGTGTTTCTGACCAGTGTATTTCTGACCACTGTGTTTCTGACCAGTGTATTTCTGACCACTGTGTTTCTGACCAGTGTATTTCTGACCACTGTGTTTCTGACCAGTGTATTTCTGACCACTGTGTTTCTGACCAGTGTATTTCTGACCACTGTGTTTCTGACCAGTGTATTTCTGACCACTGTGTTTCTGACCAGTGTATTTCTGACCACTGTGTTTCTGACCAGTGTATTTCTGACCACTGTGTTTCTGACCAGTGTATTTCTGACCACTGTGTTTCTGACCAGTGTATTTCTGACCACTGTGTTTCTGACCAGTGTATTTCTGACCACTGTGTTTCTGACCAGTGTATTTCTGACCACTGTGTTTCTGACCAGTGTATTTCTGACCACTGTGTTTCTGACCAGTGTTTTTCTGACCAGTGTGTTTCTGACCAGTGTTGTATAACCAGTGTGCTTCTGACCATTGTGTTTCTGAGAAGTGTGTTTCTGGTAACCGTGTCTCTGACCACTGTGTTTCTGGTCACTGTGTTTCTGACCAGTGTGTTTATGACCAGTGTTTTTCTGACCAGAGTGATTCTACCATTGTGTTTTGGACCACTCTATTCTTGAACAGTGTGTTTATGACCACTGTGTTTCTGACCAGTGTGTTTCTGACCACCGTGCTTCTGACCACTGTGTTTCTCACCAGTGTGTTTCTGACCACCGTGTTTCTGACCACCGTGTTTCTGACCAGTGTGTTTCTGACAACAGTGTTTCTGACCACTGTGTTTCCGACCAGTGTGTTTTTTACCACTGTGTTTCTGACCACTGTGTTTCTGACCAGCGTGTTTCTGGCCACAGTGTTTCTGACAAGTGTGTTTCTGACCAGTTTCTTTCTGACCACTTAGTTTTTGACCAATGTGTTTCTGACCAATGTGTTTCGGACCAGTGTGTTTCTGACAACCGTGTATCTGACCACTCCATTTCAGACCACTGTGTTTCTGACCACTGTGTTTCTGACCAGTGTGTTTCTAACCACTGTGTTTCTTACCAGTGTGTTTCTGGCCAGTGTGTTTCTGACCGCTGTGTTTCTGACCAGTGTGTTTCTGACCACTGTGTTTTTGACCAATGTATCTCTGACCACTGTGTTTATGACCACTGTGTTTTTGACAACTGTCTTCATGACCACTGTGTTTATGACTTGAGTGTTTCTGATCACTGTGTTGCTGACCAGTGTATTTCTGACCACTGTGTTTCTGACCACTGTGTTTCTGACCACTGTGTTTCTGACCAGTGTGTTTCTGACCACTGTGTTTCTGACCACTGTGTTTCTGGCCAGTGTATTTTTGGCCACTGTGTTTCTGACCAGTGTGTTTCTGACCACTGTGTTTCTGACCAGTGTGTTTCTGACCACAGTGTTTATGACCACTGTGTTTTAGACCACTGTGGTTATGACCACTGTGTTTCTGACCAGTGTGTTTCTGACCACTGTGTTTCTGACTCCTGTATTCTGACCACTGTGTTTCTGACCACGGTGTTTCTGACCACTGTGTTTCAGACCAGTGTGTTTCTGACCACTGTGTTTCTGACCAGTGTGTTTCTGACCATTGTGTTTCTGACCACAGTGTTTCTTACCACTGTGTCTCTGACCACTATGTTTCTGACCACTGTGTTTCTGACCACTGTGTTTCTGACCAGTGTGTTTTTGACAAGTGTTTTTTTTATCACTGTGTTTCTGACCAGTGTTTTTTTTATCACTGTGTTTCTGACCATTGTGTGTTGACCACTGTGGTTGTGACAAGTGTGTTTCTGACACGTGTGTTTCTGACAACTGTGTTTCTGACCACTAAGTTTCTGACCAATGTGTTTCTGACCACTGTGTTTCGGACCACTGTAATTCTGGCCACTGTGTTTCTGACCACTGCGTTTCTGACCATTGTGTTTCTAACCACTGTGTATGTGACTTGTGTGTTTCTCACCACTGTGTTTCTGACCAGTGTGTTTTTGACCAGTGTGTTACCGACCACTGTGTTTCTAAACACTGTGTTTCTGACCACTGTGTTTCTGACCAGTGTGTTTCTGACCAATGTGTTTCTGACCAGTGTGTTTCTGACCACTATGTTTCTGACCACCGTGTTTCTGACCAGTGTGTTTCTGACCAGTGTATTCCTGACCACTATTTTTCTGACCAGTGTATTTCTGAACACTGTGTTTCTGACAACTGTGTTCCTGACCACCATGTTTGTCACCAGTGTGTTTCTCACCAGTGTGTTTCTGACCAATGTGTTTCTGACCAGTGTGTTTCTGACCAGTGTATTCCTGACCACTATTTTTCTGACCAGTGTATTTCTGAACACTGTGTTTCTGACAACTGTGTTCCTGACCACCATGTTTGTCACCAGTGTGTTTCTCACCAGTGTGTTTCTGACCAATGTGTTTCTGACCAGTGTGTTTCTGACCAGTGTATTCCTGACCACTATTTTTCTGACCAGTGTATTTCTGAACACTGTGTTTCTGACAACTGTGTTCCTGACCACCATGTTTGTCACCAGTGTGTTTCTCACCAGTGTGTTTCTGACCAATGTGTTTCTGACCAGTGTGTTTCTGACCAGTGTATTCCTGACCACTATTTTTCTGACCAGTGTATTTCTGAACACTGTGTTTCTGACAACTGTGTTCCTGACCACCATGTTTGTCACCAGTGTGTTTCTCACCAGTGTGTTTCTGACCAATGTGTTTCTGACCAGTGTGTTTCTGACCAGTGTATTCCTGACCACTATTTTTCTGACCAGTGTATTTCTGAACACTGTGTTTCTGACAACTGTGTTCCTGACCACCATGTTTGTCACCAGTGTGTTTCTCACCAGTGTGTTTCTGACCAATGTGTTTCTGACCAGTGTGTTTCTGACCAGTGTATTCCTGACCACTATTTTTCTGACCAGTGTATTTCTGAACACTGTGTTTCTGACAACTGTGTTCCTGACCACCATGTTTGTCACCAGTGTGTTTCTCACCAGTGTGTTTCTGACCAATGTGTTTCTGACCAGTGTGTTTCTGACCAGTGTATTCCTGACCACTATTTTTCTGACCAGTGTATTTCTGAACACTGTGTTTCTGACAACTGTGTTCCTGACCACCATGTTTGTCACCAGTGTGTTTCTCACCAGTGTGTTTCTGACCAATGTGTTTCTGACCAGTGTGTTTCTGACCAGTGTATTCCTGACCACTATTTTTCTGACCAGTGTATTTCTGAACACTGTGTTTCTGACAACTGTGTTCCTGACCACCATGTTTGTCACCAGTGTGTTTCTCACCAGTGTGTTTCTGACCAATGTGTTTCTGACCAGTGTGTTTCTGACCAGTGTATTCCTGACCACTATTTTTCTGACCAGTGTATTTCTGAACACTGTGTTTCTGACAACTGTGTTCCTGACCACCATGTTTGTCACCAGTGTGTTTCTCACCAGTGTGTTTCTGACCAATGTGTTTCTGACCAGTGTGTTTCTGACCAGTGTATTCCTGACCACTATTTTTCTGACCAGTGTATTTCTGAACACTGTGTTTCTGACAACTGTGTTCCTGACCACCATGTTTGTCACCAGTGTGTTTCTCACCAGTGTGTTTCTGACCAATGTGTTTCTGACCAGTGTGTTTCTGACCAGTGTATTCCTGACCACTATTTTTCTGACCAGTGTATTTCTGAACACTGTGTTTCTGACAACTGTGTTCCTGACCACCATGTTTGTCACCAGTGTGTTTCTCACCAGTGTGTTTCTGACCAATGTGTTTCTGACCAGTGTGTTTCTGACCAGTGTATTTCTGACCACTGTGTTTCTGACCCTTATGTTCCTGACCACAGTGGTTCTGACCAGTCTGTTTCTGAACGCAGTGTTCTTGACCAGTGTGTTTCTGACCATTGTGTTCATGACTGCTGTCGTTCTGAGCACTGTGTTTCTGACCACTGTGTTTCTGACCACTGTGTTTATGCCCACTGTGTTCCTGACCAGTGTGTTTCTGACCAGTGTTTTTCTGATCACTTTGTTTCTGACCATTGTGGGTCTTACCACTGTGTTTTTTACCACTGTGTTTCTGAGACGTGTGTTTCTGACCAGTGTGTTCCTGACGACTGAGTTTTTGACCACTGTGTTTCTCACCCGTGTGTTTCTGACCACTGTGTTTCTGACCAGTGTGTTTCTGGCCATTGTGTTTCTGATCACTGAGTTTCTGACCAGTGTGTTTATGTCCACTGTGTTTCTGACCACTGTGTTTCTGACCAGTGTGTTTTTGACTACTGTGTTTCTGACCAGTGTGTTTATGACATGTGTGTCTCTTAGCACTGTGTTTCTGACCACTGTGTTTCTAACCAGTTTGGTTTTGACCAGTGTGTCTCTAACCAGTGTGTTTTTAACCAGTGTGTTTCTGACCACAGTGTTTCTGACCACAGTGTTTCTGACCACTGTGTTTATGACAACTGTGTTTCTGAGCAGTGTGTTTCTGACCACTGTGTTTCTGACCAGTGTGCTTCTAACCAGTGTGTTTCTGACCACTGTGTTTCTTACCACTGTGTTTTTGACCAGTGTCTTTCAAATCACTGTGTTTCTGACCAATGTGTTTCTGACCAATGTGTTTCTGACCACTGTCTTTCAAGCCACCGTGTTTCTGACCACTTTGTTTCTGACCAATTTTTTTCTGACCAGTGTGCTTGTGACCAGTGTGTTTCTGACCACTGTGTTTATGACCACTGTGTTTTGACCAGTGTGTTTCTGACCAGTGTCATTCTGATGACTGTGTTTCTGACCATTGTACGTGTGAGCACTGTGTTTCTGACCAGTGTGTTTCTGACATGTATGTTTCCGACCACTGTGTTTCTGACCACAAAGTTTCTGACTGCTGTGTTTCTGACCACTGTGTTTCTGACCACTGTGTTTCTGACCACTGTGGTTCTGACCACTGTGTTTCTGACCACTGTGTTTCTAACCACTGTGTTTCTGACCACTGTGTTTCTGACCAGTGTGTTTCTGACCAGTGGGTTTCTGGCCACTGTGTTTCTGACCAGTGTGTTTCTGAACACTGTGTTTCTGACCACTGTGTTTCTGACCAGTGTGTTTCTGACCAGTGGGTTTCTGGCCACTGTGTTTCTGACCAGTGTGTTTCTGAACACTGTGTTTCTGACCACTGTGTTTCTGACCAGTGTGTTTCTGACCAGTGGGTTTCTGGCCACTGTGTTTCTGACCAGTGTGTTTCTGAACACTGTGTTTCTGACCACTGTGTTTCTGACCAGTGTGTTTCTGACCAGTGGGTTTCTGGCCACTGTGTTTCTGACCAGTGTGTTTCTGAACACTGTGTTTCTGACCACTGTGTTTCTGACCAGTGTGTTTCTGACCAGTGGGTTTCTGGCCACTGTGTTTCTGACCAGTGTGTTTCTGAACACTGTGTTTCTGACCACTGTGTTTCTGACCAGTGTGTTTCTGACCAGTGGGTTTCTGGCCACTGTGTTTCTGACCAGTGTGTTTCTGAACACTGTGTTTCTGACCACTGTGTTTCTGACCAGTGTGTTTCTGACCAGTGGGTTTCTGGCCACTGTGTTTCTGACCAGTGTGTTTCTGAACACTGTGTTTCTGACCACTGTGTTTCTGACCAGTGTGTTTCTGACCAGTGGGTTTCTGGCCACTGTGTTTCTGACCAGTGTGTTTCTGAACACTGTGTTTCTGACCACTGTGTTTCTGACCAGTGTGTTTCTGACCAGTGGGTTTCTGGCCACTGTGTTTCTGACCAGTGTGTTTCTGAACACTGTGTTTCTGACCACTGTGTTTCTGACCAGTGTGTTTTTTACCACTGTCTTTCTGACCACTGTGTGTCTGACCAGTGTGTCTTTCACCAGTGTGTTTCTGACAACTGTGTTTCTGGCCACTGTGTTTCTGACCACTGTGTTTCTGACCACTGTGTTTCTGACCACTGTGTTTCAGACCAGTATGTTTCTTACCAGTGTGTTTCTTACCAGTGTGTTTCTAACCACTGTGTTTTTGACAATTGTGTTTCTGACCAGTGTGATTATAGCCACTATGTTTCTGACCAGTGTGCTTATGACCACTGTGTTTATGACCAGTGTGTTTTTGCCCATTGTGTTTCTGACCAGTGTGTTTCTGAGCACTGTGTTTCCAACCAGTGCGTTTCTGACCACTGTTTCTGACCACTTTGTTTCGGACCAGTGTGTTTCTGACAGCTGTGTTTCTGGCCATTGTTTTTCTGACCACTGTGTTTCTGACCACCGTGTTTCTGACCACTGAGTTTCTGACCACTGTGTTTCTGACCAATGTGTTTATGACCACTGTGTTTGTGACCACTTTGTTTGTGACCACAGTGTTTCTCACCAGCCTGTTTCTGACCAATGTGTTTATGAAAAGTGTGTTTCTGACCACCCTGTTTCTGACCAGTGTGTTTCTGACCACTGTGTTTCTAACCACTGTGTTTCTGACCACTGTGTTCATGTCCAATGTGTTTCTGACCACTGTGTTTCTGACCACTGTGTTTCTCACCACTGTGTTTCTGACTAGTTTTTTTCTGACCAGTGTGTTTCTGAACAGTGTGTTTCTGACCAGTGCGTTTCTGACCAGTGTGTTTCTGACTAGCATGTTTCTGACCAATTGGTTTCTCACCAGTGTGTTTCTGCCAAGTATGTTTATGACCACTGTGTTTCTGACCAGTGTGTTTCTGACCAGTGTGTTTCTCACCAGTGTGCTTCTGACCACTGTGTTTCTGACCAGTGTATTTCTGACCACTGTGTTTCTCACCACTGTGTTTATGAACAGCCAGTTTCTGACCACTATGTTCCTGACCACTGTGTTTCTGACCATTGTGTTTCTGACCACAGTATTTCTGACCGCTGTGTTTCCAACCACTGTGTTTGTGACCACTGTGTTTTTGACCAGTGTGTTTCTGGCCACTGTGTCTCTGACCAGTGTCTTTCTGGCCGGTGTGTTTCTGACCACGGTGTTTCTGACCACTGTGTTTCTGACCACTGTGTTCCTGACCACTGTGTTTCTGACCACTGTTTTCATGACCAATGTGTTTCTGACCAGTATGTTTCTGACCAATGTGTTTATGAACAGTGTGTTTCTGACCATTGTGTTTCTGACAACCCTGTTTCTGACCAGTGTGTTTATGACCATGGTGTTTCTGACCGCTGTGTTTCTGACCACTGTGTTTGTGACCACTATGCTTCTGACCAGTGTGTTTCTGACCACTGTGTCTCTTACCAGTGTGCTTTGACCAGTGTGTTTCTGGCCAGTGTGTTTCTGACCACGGTGTTTATGACCTCTGTGTTTCTGACCACTGTGTTCCTGACCACTGTGTTTCTGACCACTGTTTTCATGACCAATGTCTTTCTGACCAGTGTGTTTCTGACCAGTGTGTTTCTGACCAGTGTGTTTCTGAACAGTGTGTTTCTGACCGGTGTGTTTCTGACCACTGTGTTTCTGACCACTGTGTTTCTGACCACTGTGTTCGTGACCGATGTGTTTATGACTAGTGTATTTCTCACCAATGTGTTTCTGACCACAGTGTTTCTGACCACTATGTTTCTGACCAATATGCTTCTGACCAGTGTGTTTCTGACCACTGTGATTCTGACAAATGTGTTTCTGACCAATGTGTTTCTGACCACTGTGTTTCTGACCACTTTGTTTCTGACCACAGTGTTTCAGACCACTGTGTTTCTGACCATAGTGTTTCTGACCAGTGTGTTTCTGACCAATGTGTTTCTGACCACTGTGTTAAGACCACTGTGTTTCTGACCAGTGTGTTTCTGACCAGCGTGTTTCTGACCAGTTTGTTTCTGAACAGTCTGTTTCTGACCAGTGTGTTTCGGACCACTGTGTTTCTGACCATTGTGTTTCTGACCACTGTGTTTTTGTCAAGTGTGTTTATGACCACTGTGTTTATGACCACTGTGTTTCTGACCACTGTGTTTCTGACAATTGTGTTTCTGACCACTATGTTTATGACCAGTGTGTTTGTGACCTCTGTGTTTCTCACCAGTGTGTGTCTGACCACCGTGTTTCTGACCAGTGTGTTTCTGACCACTATGCTTCTGACTAGTGTGTTTCTGACCAGTGTGTCTCTGACTAGTGTGTTTTTGACCAGTGTGTTTCTGACCAATGTGTTTTTGACCAGTGTATTTCTGACAAGTGTATTTCTGACCACTATTTCTGACCAGTGTCTTTTTTACCACTGTGTTTCTTATCACTGTGTTTCTGACCACTGTGTTTCTGACCACAGTGTTTCTGACCAGTGTATTTCTGACCAGTGCGTTTCTGACCAATGTGTTTCCGACCACTGTTTTTCTGACCAGTGTGTTTCTGACCAGTGTGTCTCTGACCAGTGTGTTTCTGACCAGTGTGTTTTTGACCAGTGTGTTTCTGACTAGTGTGTTTCTGACCACTGTGTTTCTGACGACTGTGTTTCTGGGCAGTGTGTTTCTGACCACCGTGTTTCTGACCACTCTGTTTCTGACCGGTGTGTTTCTGACCACCGAATTTCTGACCACTGTGTTTCAGACCCTGTGTTTTTGACAACCGTGTTTCTGACCAGTGTGTTTCAGACCACCGTGTTTCTGTCCAGTGTGTTTCTGGCCACTGTGTTTCTGACCAGTGTGTTTCTGACCACTGTGTTTCTGACCA
>SZWC01004534.1:102039-113619 GCA_023375785.1 Penium margaritaceum | reverse complement strand
TGTGTTTCGGACCAGTGTATTTCTGACCACCGTGTTTCTGACCACTGTGTTTATGACCAGTGTGTCTCTGACCGCTGTGTTTCTGACCGCTCTGTTTCTGACCACTGTGTGTCTGAGCACTGTGTTTAGGACCTCTGTGTTCGTGACCACTGTGTTTTAAATGCCCGTGTTTCTGACCGCTGTATTTGTGACCACTGTGTTTCTGACCAGTGTGTTTCTCACCTCTGTGTTTCCGACCGGTGTGTTTCTGAACACTGTGTTTCTGACCAGTGTGTTTCTCACCTCTGTGTTTCCGACCGGTGTGTTTCTGAACACTGTGTTTCTGACCACTGTGTTTTTGATTAGTGTGGTTCTGACCATTGTGTTTTTGACCAGTGTGTTTCTGACCTCTGTGTTATTGACCAGGGTGTTTCTGACGGCTGTATTTATGACCACTGTGTTTCTGACCACTGTGATTCTGACCACTCTGTGTCTGAGCACTGTTTTTCTGACCACTGTGTCTCTGACCACTGTGTTTCTGACCACTGTGTTTCTGACCACTGTGTTTCTGAGCACCGTGTTTCTAACCACTGTGGTTCTGACCAGGGTGTTTCTAAGAAGTGTGTTTCTGACCATTGTGTTTCTGACCACCGTGCTTCTGGCCAGTGTGTTATTCACCACTGTGTTTTTGACCAGTGTGTTTCTGACCACTGTGTTTCTGACCACCGTGCTTCTGACCACTGTGTTTCTGATCACCGTGTTTCTGACCACCGTGTTTCTTACCATTGTGTTTCTGACCACTGTGTTTCTGACCACTGTGTCTCTGACCAGTGTGTTTTTGACTAGTGTGTTTCTGACCAATGTATTTCTGACCAGTGTCTTATTTACCACTGTGTTTCTGACCAGTGTCCTTCTGACCACTCTGTTTCTGACCACTTTGTTTCTTACCACTGTCTATATGACCACTGCTTTTCTGACCACTGCGTTTCTGACCACTGTGTTTCTGACCACTGTGTTTCTGACCAGTGTATTTGTGACCACTATGTTTCTGACTAGTGGGGTTCTGACCATTGTGTTTCTGACCACTGTGTTTCTGTCCAGTGTGTTCATGAGCAGTGTGTTTCTGACCACTGTGTTTCTGACTGGTCTGTTTATGACCACCGTGTTTCGGACCAGTGTGTTTTTGACCACTGTGTTTATGACCCTGTGTTTCTGACCACTGTGTATCTTACCACTGTGTTTCTGACCACTGTGTTTCTGACCAGTGTGTTTCTGACTAGTGTTTCTGACCTGTGTGTTTCTGACCAGTTTATTTCTGACCACTATGTTTCTAACCACTGTGTTTCTGGCCACACTGTTTCCGACCACTGTGTTTATGACCACTGTATTTGTGACCACTGTGTTTCCAAGCACCGTGTTTCTGACCACAGTGTGCCTGACCAATGTGTTTTTGACCACGGTGTTTCTGACCACTGTGCTTCTGACAACTGTGTTTCTGACCACTGTGTTTCTGAGCACCGTGTTTCTAACCACTGTGGTTCTGACCAGGGTGTTTCTAAGAAGTGTGTTTCTGACCATTGTGTTTCTGACCACTGTGTTTCTGTCCAGTGTGTTCCTGAGCAGTGTGTTTCTGACCACTGTGTTTCTGACCAGTGTGTTTCTCACCTCTGTGTTTCTGACCGGTGTGTTTCTGAACACTGTGTTTCTGACCACTGTGTTTTTGATTAGTGTGGTTCTGACCATTGTGTTTTTGACCAGTGTGTTTCTGACCTCTGTGTTTCTGACCAGGGTGTTTCTGACGGCTGTATTTATGACCACTGTGTTTCTGACCACTGTGTGTCTGAGCACTGTGTTTAGGACCTCTGTGTTCGTGACCACTGTGTTTTTGATGCCCGTGTTTCTGACCGCTGTATTTGTGACCACTGTGTTTCTGACCAGTGTGTTTCTCACCTCTGTGTTTCCGACCGGTGTGTTTCTGAACACTGTGTTTCTGACCACTGTGTTTTTGATTAGTGTGGTTCTGACCATTGTGTTTTTGACCAGTGTGTTTCTGACCTCTGTGTTTCTGACCAGGGTGTTTCTGACGGCTGTATTTATGACCACTGTGTTTCTGACCACTGTGATTCTGACCACTCTGTGTCTGAGCACTGTTTTTCTGACCACTGTGTCTCTGACCACTGTGTTTCTGACCACTGTGTTTCTGACCACTGTGTTTCTGAGCACCGTGTTTCTAACCACTGTGGTTCTGACCAGTGTGTTTCTAAGAAGTGTGTTTCTGACCATTGTGTTTCTGACCACTGTGTTTCTGACCACAATGTTTCTGACCTGTGTCTTTCTGACCACCGTGCTTCTGTCCAGTGTGTTATTCACCACTGTGTTTTTGACCAGTGTGTTTCTGACCACTGTGTTTCTGACCACTGTGCTTCTGACCACTGTGTTTCTGATCACCGTGTTTCTGACCACTGTGTTTTTGACCAGTGTGTTTCTGACCACTGTGTTTCTGACCACTGTGCTTCTGACCACTGTGTTTCTGATCACCGTGTTTCTGACCACCGTGTTTCTTACCATTGTGTTTCTCACCACTGTGTTTCTGACCACTGTGTTTCTGACCAGTGTGTTTCTGACCAGTGTGTTTCTGACCACTGTGTCTCTGACCAGTGTGTTTCTGACTAGTGTGTTTCTGACCAATGTATTTCTGACCAGTGTCTTTTTTACCACTGTGTTTTTGACCAGTGTCCTTCTGACCACTCTGTTTCTGACCACTTTGTTTCTTACCACTACTAGTGTGTTTCTGACCACAGTGTTTCTGACCTGTGTCTTTCTGACCAGCGTACTTCTGGCCAGTGTGTTATTCACCACTGTGTTTTCGACCAGTGTGTTTCTGACCACTGTGTTTCTGACCACTATGCTTCTTACCACTGTGTTTCTGATCACCGTGTTTCTGACCACCGTGTTTCTTACCACTGTGTTTCTGACCAGTGTGTTTCTGACCACTGTGTTTCTGACCAGTGTGTTTCTGACCAGTGTGTTTGTGACCAGTGTCCTTCTGACCACTCTGTTTCTGACCACTTTGTTTCTTACCACTGTCTATATGACCACTGCTTTTCTGACCACTGTGTTTCCGACCACTGTGTTTCTGACCACTGTGTTTCTGTCCAGTGTATTTGTGACCACTATGTTTCTGACCAGTGGGGTTCTGACCATTGTGTTTCTGACCACTGTGTTTCTGTCTAGTGTGTTTATGAGCAGTGTGTTTCTGACCACTGTGTTTCTGTCTGGTGTGTTTATGACCACTGTGTTTCGGACCAGTGTGTTTTTGACCACTGTGTTTATGACCCTGTGTTTCTGACCACTGTGTATCTTACCACTGTGTGTCTGACCACTGTGTTTCTGACCACTGTGTTTATGACCACTGTATTTGTGACCACTGTGTTTCCAAGCACCGTGTTTCTGACCACAGTGTGCCTGACCAATGTGTTTTTGACCACGGTGTTTCTGACCACTGCGCTTCTGACAACTGTGTTTCTGACCACTGTGTTTCTGACCACGGTGGTTCTGACCAGTGTGTTTCTGACCACTGTGTTTCTAACCACTGTGTTTATGACCCTGTGTTTCTGACCACTGTGTTGCTTACCACTGTGTTTCTTACCACTGTGTGTCTGACCACTGTGTTTCTGACCACTGTGTTTCTGACCACTGTATTTCTGACCACAGTGTGTGTCACCAGGGTGTTTCTGACCAGTGTGTTTCTGACCAGTGTGTTTCTGACCACTGTGTTTATGACCACTGGGTTTCTGACCACTGTGTTTCTGACCACTGTGTGTCTGACCACTGTGTTTCTGACCGCTGTGTTTCTGACCACTGTATTTCTGACCACAGTGTGTGTCACCAGGGTGTTTCTGACCAGTGTGTTTCTGACCAGTGTGTTTCTGACCACTGTGTTTATGACCACTGGGTTTCTGACCACTGTGTTTCTGACCACTGTGTGTCTGACCACTGTGCTTTTGACCACTGTGCTTCTGACCACTGTGTTTATGACCATTGTGTTGCTGACCACTGTGTTTCTGACTAGTGTGTTTCTGACGGGTGTGTTTCTGACCAGTGTGTTTCTGACTACCGTATTTCTGACCAGTGTGGATCTGACCACTGTGTTTCTGACCAGTGTATTTCTGACCACTGTGTTTTTGACCACTGTGTTTCTGAACAGTGGGTTTCTGACCGCAATGTTTCTGACCACTGTGTTTCTGACCACTATGTCTATGACCAGTGTGTTTGTGACCACTGTGTTTCTCACCAGTGTGTTTCTGACCAGTGTGTTTCCGAAGACTGTGTTTCCGACAACTGTGATTGTGACCACTGTATATCTGACAACTGTGTTTCTGACCACTGTGTTTCTGACCACTGTGTTTCAGACCACTATGTTTCTGACCACTGTGTTCCTGACCAGTGTGTTTCTGGGAGATGTGTTTCTGACCATTGTGTTTCTGACCACTGAGTTTCAGACCACAGTGTTTCTGACTAGTGTGTTTCTTACCAGTGCATTTCTGACCACTCTGTTTCTGACCACTATGTTTCTGACCACTGTGTTTCTGACCACCGTGTTTCTGACCGGTGTCTTTCCGACCACTGTGTCTCTGACCACTGTATTTCTGACAACTATGTTTTGACCACTGTGTTTCTGACCACTGTGTTTCTGACCACTGTGTTTCCGACCATTGTGTTTCTTACCACTGTGTTTCTGACCACCGTGTTTCTGACCAATTTTTTTCTGACCACTGTATTTCTGACCACTGTGTTTCTGACCAGTGTGTTTCTGGGAGATGTGTTTCTTGTTAGCTACTCAGCTAACCACCTTTCGCAGAGAAGCCACGAAACCGAAAAGCTCACAAAGGTTTTTAGGCCTTCTTCCTTTGTTGACATGTGTCATGCACCCCAAACTTAATCAGGCATACACTTCACCTTCAAGAGTACTAACGCATTAGCATTACATCTCAAGAAGAGCTCAAGTCGTCAATACGCAAGAGAGCATCAAGCAAGGGTTGATTGATCAACATGCAAGACAAGTCCTTGTATAGGTGTATGTCCAGTCCTAGAACTCAAAAGCACATTCGTGGGAAGTGGGCTGAACCAGCCACGTCACCAATAGACTCGCACTGTGGGCTTGACACATAAGCATCATAGTGTCAAGGTGACAGACNCCGTCCTACAACACTGAACAAGCATTCAACAAATCTATCCCTTGCACCTTGCATCAGTGACCATCATCACTCGTCATCACTTGCGTTGACCACGTTGACACCTTGCCTGCCTGCCTGGTGGAGATCCTTGTCTAGTGGCTTTGTAAGCATGTCAGTCCGGTTCAGCTTGGTGCCGACATACTCGAGCTCCACTGTCTGCTCGTAGACCAAGTCTCGAGCGTAGTGGTAGCGGATCTTGATGTGTTTTGTGCGCCTGGACAGGACGAGGCTCTTTGACATGTCAATGGCGCTCATGTTGTCAATCTTGATAACCGTCGCCGCTGCCTGTGGTGCCTTCATCTTGGATAACAAGCTTTGTAGCCACTCCATCTCTTTACACACCTCAGCCAAGGCGATGTACTCAGCTTCAGCTGTTGACAAAGAGACACGTTCCTGCTTGCGACTTGCCCAACTGACTACACCTCCATTCAACATACACACAAAGCCGGAGGTAGATTTTCTGTCATCGATCTTCCCTCCCCAATCAGCATCTGTGTAGCACATGAGACGGAGTGATGCGGATCCAGCGATGCCTCCAAACTGGAGCCCTACGTGCCGCATCCCCTGAAGGTAGCGCATGATGCGCTTCACAGCCTGCTAGTGAACTGGACCGGGATTGGCCACAAACCGGCTCACCCACCCAACAGCATGGGCTATATCTGGTCGGGTGGCGACCATGGCATAGATTAGACTGCCCACTGCAGACTGATATGGGATGCCCAGCATGTCAGCTTTCTCCGCTTTGTTGGATGGGGACATGGAGGTGGAGAGTTTGCACTCCGAGCTCATGGGTGTGCTGGCAGGTTTGCAATCTACCATGTCATATTGTCTGAGGATGGAGTCGATGTATTTTATCTGGTTCAGGCTGATGGTACCTGCTGCTATGTCGCGCTTGATTGCAATTCCAAGATAGAAGTCAAGAGGACCCATGTCCTTCATCTTGAATCTGCTACTCAGCTGCCCCTTGAGATCGTCTAGCAGCTGCGTTGAAGAGGAGCATAGAATCAGGTCATCAACGTACAAGGCGACCAACATAGTCCCTTTGTCACTCTCATGCACGTTCATGTTATGGTCATTGTCGCAGTGCATGAAGGACTCCTTGGCCATGAACGTGTCCATCTCCTGGTTCTAAAGTCTTGGCGCTTGTTTTAGCCCATAGAGTGCCTTCACCAATCTACACACCTTGCCCTGAAGAGCATCAACCCCCTCCGGAACCTCCATCAATACCTCCTTGTCATGTTTGCCGTAAAGGAAGGCTGTCTTGACATCCATCTGGTGGACCTCCATGTTCTCGGCAGCAGTACTGGCGAGCATTGACTGGATGGAGGCAAACGTCACAACTGGGGCAAAGGTCTCATCATACTCTGCGCCAAGCCGTTGGGAGAACCCCTTTGCTACCACCCGTGTCTTGTACTTGTCTATCTTGCCATCCTATTTCTTTTTTACTTTCAGCACCCACTTGGACCCCACAACGTGAGCCCCGGCAGGTCTGTCCACCAGCACCCAGGTCCCATTCTCTTCAATGGAGTTGAGTTCACTGCGAATTGCTTTGTCCTACTCTGCTTTGTCAGGCCGAGTGAGTGCCTCTACGACAGACGTTGGCTCCTCTTGAACCAAGAATGAATAGTTGAAGCCTGTCCATTCACCCTTATCTGCGTCGTAATGCTGCCGAGGTACTTTGAGGCGTGAACTGCTACTTGAACCTGCGGGCTGGTGCTGTGGATGTAGAGGCTGGAGGTCTGGTTCGTCGTTGATGATGGGAGAGGCATCATCCTCATGTTCCGGAGGATCGGATACGTCGGAATCAGAGTCTGATTCCTCCGAGTCATCTTCACGAGCTCCTCTCCCTGTTGCAGCACCTATCCCATGCCATTGTGCTGGTGCTTCGTCTCCCTCTTCTAGGAGAGTGAGCCACTCTCCATGTTCTGGAGCGTTCTCGAGTTCGAGATGCTCTCCCTTACTCAGAGACACTTTGTGGAAATCCACATCTTTGCTGCCGATGACCTTATTGGCTCCTTGGTCCCACAGTCGATAGGCTTTGTGGGCGGTGTCGTAACCGATGAAAATACACGTTCGTGCCCTTGCATCGAGCTTTCCAGGGCCTTCACCAGCCTGCACCTTGGCAAACCCGGTGCAACCAAACACCTTGAGATGGGAGGCGTCCGGCTTCCTGCCTGACCATGCTTCTTGAGGCGTCTTCAATTGTTGTGTCTGCTTCTTCTTGCCTCTCCTTTGCAGAGTTGCTGCAGGTGTGAGGTTCACAAGGTATGTAGCCGTACGTGCTGCTTCAGCCCAGAATCTATGAGGAAGCTTAGCGTCATAGAGCATGCACCTTGTCATGCCTAGGAGCGTCTGGTTCATCCTCTCTGCTACGCCATTGCTTTGAGGTGAGTAGGGCGTAGTTTTCTGGTGTTCAATGCCTTGTGTCTTGAGCCACTCCCTGCAAGCTTCAAACTCTCCCCCATTGTTTGTCCTGAATGCCTTCACCTTCTTTCCACTCTGTCGCTCAACCATAGCGACAAAGGCCTGTAGATTCTCCTTCACCTCACTTTTCTTTTTGAGAAAGTATATGCAGACTTTGTGGCTGTTGTCGTCGAAGCATGTGAGGAGATATTGGCTGCCTCCATTTGATGGTATGCGAAAGGGACCACATACGCCAGAGTGGACAAGATCAAGAGGTGCGAGAGCACGCGTTCCATTGCGCTTGAAGGGTTTCTTTTTTGCCTTGCCTTGAAGGCATGGCTCACACATGATATCCGCCCCCTCCACCTCATCACCTAGCTCCATCCCACGTACTAGCTCCTGCTTTCCCATGAGCTCCAATGTGCGATGAGCCACGTATCCAAAGCGCCTGTGCCACAGGTTCCTGGAGGATGTGCACATGTTAGAATGAACAGCCCCGGTGGCTGCATTTGCTTGCGGTTTTGTTGCCGAATCATCTGCTTCCATTGCTTCCGCTGCTCCAACATGTCCTTCCTCATCTGAGTCTGCATCACTGCTGTCGTCATCATCACTCTCGGCCAAATATTCAGTCGTTGAAGTTGTCGTTTTGGTCTGAAAGACATAGAGTCCATCAATGCGAGGAACGTGTGTGACAACCTTCTTGGAAGAGTAGGAAATGTTGATGTCCTTGGTGGGAACTATCACCGCTTCCTTCTCTGTAAATACCACTGTCATGCCATGGTCAGTTATCTTAGAGACGGAGAGCAGGTTGGCTGTGAAGGAGGGCAAGTACACCATCCCCTCTAGCTTGAGGTAGGAAACTCCACCGTTGACACCCACTATGACCAGCTTGTCACCAATCCCCTCGGCTGCCTCAACCTTGCCGTTGGCGAATATGAAGTTCTTGTTACACGAAGCAAGAGAGATAAAGTCTCTCTTCTCGTAAGTGGTGTGCTCGTTTGTGCCCGAGTCAAGGCTATAGGCTCCTGGCCTGAGTATCGCCGGCCCTTTGTTGGAGGCACACTCAGCCATCAAGCTTGTGGGATCCTTCCCACCATTTCCCCCTCGCCATTCATCCCCGTCTCCTCCCTCTCTCTTGGGTGCACGGCACTCTCGAGCCCAGTGTCCGGCCTTACCACAGTTGTGGCAGTCTCCTTGGCGCTTTCCACCCCTTTTACTATTGCTAGTGCTGTTGTTTCCCTTGTACCCAGAGGATGAGGTATTGCGGAAGGTGCCGCTGCTCTGTGAGGCAAAGGCAGCCATGTTTGCTTCACNGAAGTCTCTCTTCTCGTAAGTGGTGTGCTCGTTTGTGCCCGAGTCAAGGCCATATGCTCCTGGCCTGAGTATCGCCGGCCCTTTGTTGGAGGCACACTCAGCCATCAAGCTTGTGGGATCCTTCCCACCATTTCCCCCTCGCCATTCATCCCCGTCTCCTCCCTCTCTCTTGGGTGCACGGCACTCTCGAGCCCAGTGTCCGGCCTTACCACAGTTGTGGCAGTCTCCTTGGCGCTTTCCACCCCTTTTACTATTGCTAGTGCTGTTGTTTCCCTTGTACCCAGAGGATGAGGTATTGCGGAAGGTGCCGCTGCTCTGTGAGGCAAAGGCAGCCATGTTTGCTTCACTACTGCTACGACGCATGGCTTCATTCCGCACATACTCAGAGACGGTGGTGTAGGAAACTAGATCTTCAGTCCACCCTCCAATCACTGTTATCATGGGGCCCCAACTTTCCGGCAGCGTCATCAGAAAGATCATGGCCTGCATGTCGGATTTCAGGTCCCACCCCATGCCGGTGGCTTGTTGCAAGAGCGTCTCAAACTNGTGAGGCAAAGGCAGCCATGTTTGCTTCACTACTGCTACGACGCATGGCTTCATTCCGCACATACTCAGAGACGGTGGTGTAGGAAACTAGATCTTCAGTCCACCCTCCAATCACTGTTATCATGGGGCCCCAACTTTCCGGCAGTGTCATCAGAAAGATCATGGCCTGCATGTCGGATTTCAGGTTCCACCCCATTCCGGTGGCTAGTTGCAAGAGCGTCTCAAACTTCTGCATGAAGGCGAAGACATCCTCCCCTTCACCAAGCCTCATGCTGATGAGGTTTTGTAGAATGAAGAGACGGTTGGCAAGTGAGGAGGACTGAAACACCTTGCCGAGTTTGGCGTATGCCGCGGCTGCCACTGTACAACCGCTGATGTGCGAAAGGACTGAGGGTTGTATGGAGGACACAAGAATGGCGAGAGCCTTCTTGTTGAGCTTGACCCATGCCACAAGGTCAGCACCTTCCCCCTTTGGTGCTGGGATACTTCCGTCAAAACATCCTAGCAGATCTCTGTCAAGCACGATGATCTCAAACTGCCACTTCCAGAGTGCAAACCTCTCTCCATCAAGCTTGAGGATGGGCGAATGATTCCCTGGTTCCCTGTCCCTGCCATCCCCACAACTACAACTGCTTCAGCTGCTGCACCTCTTTTTGATACCAATGAACCTGTGTTTGAGGCCGCTGTAGGCTGTTGGTCAGAAGAGGAAACTGCTTCCCCTGTTACCATTGGCCGTTGTAAGCAGATGTAGGCTGATGTAGGCTGATGTAGGCTGATGTCAGCTCCCAAGGTAGAAAGGTGCGGATGTGTTGCATTCCCCTCCTGCTCATGTTACCTTGCAAACAGAGAAGTTGGGTGAGAGCGAAGGCGCTCTCACTGCTTGTGACCTTAGCGATTGCGTGCGTGAAACTTCCCTAACCAGAGGAGTGGGCCCATAACCCTTTGTTAGCTACTGAGCTAACCACCTCTCGCAGAGAAGCCGCGAAACCAAAAAGCTCACAAAGGATTTAGGCCTTCTTCCTTTGTTGACATGTGTCATGCACCCCAAGCTTAATCAGGCATACACTTCACCTTCGAGAGTACTAACGCCTTGGCATTACATCTCAAGAAGAGCTCAAGTCGTCAATACGCAAGAGAGCATCAAGCAAGGGTTGATTGATCAGCATGCAAGACAAGTCCTTTTATAGCTGTCTGTCCAGTCCTAGAACTCAAAAGCACATTCTTGGGAAGTGGCCTGAACTAGCCACGTCACCAATAGACTTGCACTGTGGGCTTGACACATAAGCATCCTAGTGTCAAGGTGACAGACCAACCATGTAGCGTCCAAGAAGCTACATACTTTCTTTCTTGGAAGCTTCCACAGCAAACAAGATATGCATGGGGCCAGGATCGATCTCATGACATCTCACTTGGCCAAATCAACAAAATGGCCAAGGTAACCACTCACCCACATGGTCTTCTCACAGGTCATATCTCACAAGAGACAGAGCATAGTTGAGTCACACTACAACAGATCTAGGGGTCATACCTCCACAAGGGGCAGAGCATTCCTGATCCGTCCTACAACACTGAACAAGGGGCAAAAACATTCAACATTTATGACCATTGTGTTTCTGACCACTCTGTTTCTGACCACAGTGTTTCTGGCCTGTGTGTTTCTGACCACCGTGTTTCTCACCACTGTGTTTCTGACCACTGTGTTTATGACCACTGTGTTTTTGACGAATGTGATTCTGACCACTGTGTTTCTGACGAGTGTGTTTCTGACCAGTGTGTTTCTGACCAGTGTGTTTCTGACCAGTGTGTTTCTGACGACTGTGATTGTGACCACCGTGTTTCTAACCACTGTGTTTCTGACCACTGTGTTTCTGACCACTGTGTTTCTGACCAAAGTGTTTCCGACCACTGTGTTTATGACCACCGTGTTTCTGACCACTATGTCTCTGACCGGTGCGTTTCTGAGAAGTGTGTTTCTGACCATTGTGTTTATGACCACTGTGTTTCTGACCACACTGTTTCTCACTAGTGTGTTTCTGACCAGTGCGTTTCTGACCACTGTGTTTATGACCAGTGTGTTTCTGACCACTGTGTTTCTGACCAC
>SZWC01004534.1:74298-88077 GCA_023375785.1 Penium margaritaceum | reverse complement strand
CTGTGTTTCTGACCACTGTGTTTCTGACCAGGGTGTTTTTGACCAGTGTGTTTCTGACCACTGTGTTTATGACCCAGTGTTTCTGACAACTGTGTTTCTTACCACTGTGTTTCTGACCACTGTGCTTCTGACCACTGTTTTTCTGACCACTGTGTTTCTGACTAGTGTGTTTCTAACCAGTGTGTTTCTGACCACTGTGTCTATGAGCACTGTGTTTCTGACCATTGTGTTTCTGACCACTGTGCTCCTGACCACCATGTCTCTGACCACGGTGTTTCAGACCACTGTGTTTCTGACCACTGTTTTATGACCACTGTGTTGCTGACCACTGTCTTTATGACCAGTGTGTTTCTCACCAGTGTGTTTCTGACCACTGTGTTTCTGACCACTGTGTTTCTGACCAATGTG
The DNA here is from genome assembly GCA_023375785.1 of Penium margaritaceum. Taxonomy (NCBI): domain Eukaryota; kingdom Viridiplantae; phylum Streptophyta; class Zygnematophyceae; order Desmidiales; family Peniaceae; genus Penium; species Penium margaritaceum. Next base: position 87,669 of record SZWC01004534.1, on the reverse strand, counting down.
TTTTGACCAATGTGTTTCTGACCAGTTTATTTTGGATAGTGTGTTTCTGGCCAGTGTGTTTCTGACCACTGTGTTTCTGACCAGTGTATTTCTGACCATTATGTTTCTGACCACTGTGTTTCTGACCAGTGGGTTTCTTACCGCTGTGTTTCTGACCACTGTGTTTCTGACCACAGTGTTTCTGACCACTGTGTTTCTGACCATTATGTTTCTGACCACTGTGTTTCTGACCAGTGGGTTTCTTACCGCTGTGTTTCTGACCACTGTGTTTCTGACCACAGTGTTTCTGACCACTGTGTTTCTGACCACCATGTTTCTAACTGCTGTATTTCTCATAACTGTGTTTCTGACTTGTATGTTTCGGACCACTGTGTTTGTGACCAGTATGTTTCTGACCAATGTGGTTCTGACCACTGTGTTTCTCACAACTGTGGTTCTGACCACTGTGTTTATGACCACTGTGTTTTTGACCAATGTGTGTCTGACCACTGTGTTTCTGACCGGTGTGTTTCTGACTACTGTGTTTCTGATCACTGTGATTATGATCATTGTGTTTCTGACAACTTAGTTTGTGTCCCGTGTTTTTTCTGATTACTGTGTTTCTGACCGGTGTGTTTCTGACTACTGTGTTTCTGATCACTGTGATTATGATCATTGTGTTTCTGACAACTTAGTTTGTGTCCCGTGTTTTTTCTGATTACTGTGTTTCTTACCACTATGTTTCTGACCAGTGTATTTCTGACCACTGTGTTTCTGACCAGTGTGTTTCTGACCACTGTGTTTCTGACAGCTGTGGTTCTGACCAGTGTGTTTCTGACCAGTGTGTTTTGGACCACTGTGTTTATGACCAGTGTGTTTTTGACCAGTGTGTTTCTGACCACTTTGTTTATGACCCTGTGTTTCTGACCACTGTGTTTCTTACCATTGTGTTTCTGACCACTGTATTTCTGACCACTGTGTTTCTGACCACTGTGTTTCTGACAACAATGTTTCTGACCACTCTGTCTCGGAACAGTGTGTCTTTCACCAGTGTGTTTCTAACCAGTGTGTTCCTGACCACTGTGTTTGTGACCACTCTGTTTCTGACCACTGTGTTCCTGACCACTGTCTGTCAGACCACTGTGTTTCTGACCACTGTGTCTCAGAACAGTGTGTCTTTCACCAGTGTGTTTCTAACCAGTGTGTTCCTGACCACTGTGTTTGTGACCACTCTGTTTCTGACCACTGTGTTCCTGACCACTGTCTGTCAGACCACTGTGTTTCTGACCACTGTGGTTCTGACCACAATGTTAATGACCACTGTGTTGCTGACCACTGTTGTCTTGACCAGTGAGTTTCTGACCAGTGTGTTTCTGACCACTGTGTTTCTGACAGCTGTAGTTCTGACCAGTGTGTTTCTGACCAGTGTGTTTTTGACCACTGTGTTTCTGACCACTGTATTTCTGACCACTGTGTTTTTGACCACTGTGTTTCTGACCACTGTGTTTCTCACCACTGTGGTTCTGACCGCTGTGTTTTTTACCACTGTGTTTATGACTTGCGTGTTTGTGACCAATGTGTTTTTGACCAGTGTGTTTCTGACCACAGTGGTTCTGACCATTGTGTTTCTAACCACTGTGGTTCTGACCACTGTGTTTATGACCAGTGTGTTTCTGACCAGTGTGTTTCTGATGAGTGTGTTTCTTACCAGTTTGTTTCTGACCACTGTGTTTCTGACCAGTGTGTTTCTGACCAGTGTGTTTCTGACCAGTGTGTTTCTGACCACTGTGTTTCTGACCACTGTGTTTATGACCACTGTGTTTCTGACCGCTGTTTCTGACCACTGTGGTTTTGACCAGTGTGTATCTGACCAATGTGTTTCTGACCACTGTGTTTCCGACCTGTGTGTTTCTGACCACTCTGTTTCCGAACACCGTGTTTCTGACCAGTGTGTTTTTTACCAGTGTGTTTCTGACCACTGTGTTTCATACCAGTGTGTGTCTGACCACTGTGTGTATGACCCTGTGTTTCTGTCCACTTTCTTTCTGACCACTGTGTTTCTGACCACTGTGTTTATGACCACTGTGTTTCTGACCATTGTGTTTCTGACCAGTGTGTGTCTGACCACTGTGTTTCTGACCAGTGTGTTTCTGAAGTGTGTTTCTTTGACCACTGTATTTCTGACCACTGTGTTTTTGGACACTCTGTTTATGACCACTGTGGTTCTGACTACTGTGTTTCTGACCAGTGTGTTTCTGACCAGTGTGTTTCCGACGATTGTGTTTCTGACCACTGTGTTTCTGACCACTGTGTTTCTGACCAATGTGTTTCTGACCTCTGTGTTTCTGACTAATGTGTCTCTGACTACTGTGTTTCTGACCACTGTGTTAGTGACCACTGTGTTTCTGGCCATTGTGTTTCTGACCATTGTGTTTCTGACAAGTGTGTTTCTGACCACCGTGTTTCTGACCACTGTGTTTCTGAGCACTGTGTTTCTGACCACCGTTTCTGACTGTGGTTTTGACCAGTGAGTATCTGACCAGTGTGTTTCTGACCACTGTGTTTCCCACCAGTGTGTTTCTGACCACTGTGTTTCCGACCACTGTGTTCCTGACTAGTGTGTTTCTGACCAGTGTGTTTCTGACCAGTATGTTTCTGACCAGTGTGTTTCTGACCACTGTGTTTCTCACCAGTGTGTTTCTGACCACTGTGTTTCCGACCAGTGTGTTTCTGACCACTGTGTTTCTGACCAGTGTACTTCTGACGACTGTGTTTCTGACCACTGTGTTTCTGACTAGTGTGTTTCTGACCAGTGTGTTTCTGACCAGTATGTTTCTGACCAGTGTGTTTCTGACCACTGTGTTTCTCACCAGTGTGTTTCTGACCACTGTGTTTCCGACCAGTGTGTTTCTGACCACTGTGTTTCTGACCAGTGTGTTTCTGACCAGTATGTTTCTGACCAGTGTGTTTGTGACCGCATTTTTTCTGACCAGTGTGTTTCTGACCAGAGTTTTTCTGACCGCTCTTTTTCTAACCAGTGTGTTTCTGACGAGTGTGTTTCTGATGAGTGTGATTCTGACGAGTGTGTTTATGGCCAGTGAGTTTGTGACTACTGTTATTAAACAATGTGTTTCTGACCACTGTGTTTCTGACGAGTGTATGTCTGACCACTGTCTTTCTGACCAGTGTGTTTCTGACCAGTGTGTTTCTGACCAGTGTGTTTTTGACCACTATGTTTCCGACGAGTGTTTTACTGACCACTGTGTTTCTGACCAGTGTGTTTCTGACCACTGTGTTTCTCACCACAATGTCTATGACCAGTGTGATTCTGACCATTGTGTTTCTGACCCCTGTGTTTTCGAGGACTGTGTTTCGGAACACCGTGTTTGAGACCACTGTGTTTCTGACCACAGTGTTTCTGACCGCTGTATTTGTGACCGCTGTGTTTCTGACCAGCATGTTTCTGACCAGTATGTTTCTGACCACTATGTTTCTGACCAGTGTGTTTCTGACCACTGTGTTTCTGACCACTGTGTTTCTGACCAGTGTACTTCTGACCACAGTGTTTCTGACCAGTGTGTTTCTGACCACCATGTTTCTGACCTGTGTGTTTCTGAACAGTGTGTTTGTGACCAGTGTGTTTCCAACCAGTGTGTTTCTGACCACTGTGTTTCTGAACAGTGTGTTTCTGACCACTGTGTGTATGACCCTGTGTTTCTGACCACTGTGTTTCTGACCAGTGTGTTTCTGACCACTTTGTTTCTGACCACTGTATTTCCGACCACTGTGTTTACGACCACTGTGTTTCTGACCACTGTGTTACTGACCAGTGTGTGTCCGACCACTGTGTTTCTGACCAGTGTGTTTCTGACCACTGTGTTTCTGACCACTGTGTTTACGACCACTGTGTTTCTGACCACTGTGTTACTGACCAGTGTGTGTCCGACCACTGTGTTTCTGACCAGTGTGTTTCTGACCACTGTGTTTCTGACCACTCTGTTTGTGGCCGCTGTGTTTCTGACCACTGTGTTTCTCGCCACTGTGTTTATGACCACTGTGTTTCTGACCATCGTGTTTCTGACCACTCTGTTTGTGGCCGCTGTGTTTCTGACCACTGTGTTTCTCGCCACTGTGTTTATGACCACTGTGTTTCTGACCATCGTGTTTCTGACAACTGTGTTTCTGACTTGTTTGTTTCCGACCATTGTGTTTCTGACCAGTGTCTCTCTGACCACTCTGTTTCTGACCTCTGCGTTTTCGACCACTGTGTTTCTGACCAATGTGTTTCCAACTACTGTGTTTATGACCACATTGTTTGTGATCACTTTTTTTCTGACCACGGTGTTTCTGACCATTGTGTTTTTGACAAGTGTGTTTCTGACCACTGTGTTTCTGACCACTGTGTTTTTGACCACTGTGTTTCTGACCACTGTTTCTGACCACTCTGGGTTTGACCATTTGGTGTCTGACCCATGTGTTTCTGACCACTGTGTTTCCGACCAGTGTGTTTCTAACCACTGTGTTTCCGACCACTATGTTTCTGACCACTGTGCCTCTGACCAGTGTGTTTCTGACCACCGTGTTTCGGACCATTGTGTTTCTGACCAGTGTGTGCCTGCGCATTGTGTTTCTGACCACTGTGTTTCCGACCACTATGTTTCTGACCACTGTGCCTCTGACCAGTGTGTTTCTGACCACCGTGTTTCGGACCATTGTGTTTCTGACCAGTGTGTGCCTGCGCATTGTGTTTCTGACCATGTGGTTTCTGACCACTGTGTTTCTGACCAGTGTATTTCTGACCACTGTGTTTCTGACCAGTGGGTTTCTGACCACTATGTTTCTGACCACTGTGTTTCTGAGCAGTGTGTTTTTGACCTGTGTATTTCTGACCACTGGGTTTATGACCAGTGTGTTTCTGACCACTCTCTTTCTGACCAGTGTGTTTCTGACGACTGTGTTTATGACCCTATGTTTCTCACCACTCTGTTTATGACCACTGTGTTTCTGACCACTTTGTTTCTGACCACTGGGTTTATGACCACCATGTTTGGAACAACTGTGTTTCAGACCACTGTGTTTCCGACCACTGTGTTTCGGACCACTGTGTATCTGACCAATGTGTTTGTCACTGTGTTTCTGACCACTATGTTCCTGACCATTGTGTTGCTGACCACTCTCTTTATGACCAGTGTGTTCGGGCCAGTGTGTTTTTTACCACTGTGTCTCTGACCACTGTGTTTCTGACCACTTTGTTTCTGACAACAGTGTTTTGCAGCAGTGTGTGTCTGACCACGGTGTTTCTGACCATTGTGTTTCTGACCAGTGTGTTTTTTACCAGTGTGTTTCTGACCACTGTGTTTATGACCAGTGTGTTGCTGACCACTGTGTTTCTGACCAGTGTGTTTCTGACCACCGTGTTTATGACCAGTGTGTTTCTGACCACTGAGTTTCTGTCCCCTGTGTTTATGACCAGTGTGTTTCTGACCACTGTGTTTCTGACCATTGTGTTTCTGACAAGTGTGTTTATGACCACCGTGTTTTTGACCACTGTGTTTCTGACCACTATGTTTCTGACCACTGTTTCTTACCGCTGCGGTTTTGACCACTGCGTATCTGACCAATGTGTTTCTGACCACGGAGTTTCCGACCACTGTGTTTTGACCACTGTGTTTCCGACCACTGTGTTTTTGACCAGTGTGTTTCTGACCAGTGTGTTTTTGACCATGCTGACTAGTGTGTTTCTGACCACGGTGCTTATGACCCTGTGTTTCTGACCACTGTGTTTCTGACCAATGTGTTTCTAACCACGGTGTTTCTGACCACTGTGTTTCTGACCACTGTGTTTCTGACCACTGTGTTCTTGACCACTGTGTTTCTGACCACTGTGTTTCTGACCAATGTGTTTCTAACCACGGTGTTTCTGACCACTGTGTTTCTGACCACTGTGTTTCTGACCACTGTGTTCTTGACCACTGTGTCTCTGACCATTGTGTTTCTTACAAGTGTGTTTCTGACCAGCGTGTTTTTGACCACTGTGCTTCTGACCACTGAGTTTCTTTCCACTGTTTCTGACCACTGTGGTTTTGACCAGTGTGTATCTAACCAATGTGTTTCTGACCACTGTGTTTCCGACCAGTGTGTTTCTGACGACTGTGTTTCCGACCACTGTGTTTCTGATTCGTGTGTTTCTAACCAGTGTGTTTTTGACCACTGTGTTTCCAGCCATTGTGTTCATGACCAATGTGTTTATGACCACTGTGTTTCTGACCAATGTGTCTCTGACTACTGCGTTTCTGACCACTGTGTTTGTGACCACTGTGTTTCCAGCCATTGTGTTCATGACCAATGTGTTTATGACCACTGTGTTTCTGACCAATGTGTCTCTGACTACTGCGTTTCTGACCACTGTGTTTGTGACCACTGTCTTTCAGGCCACTGTGTTTCTCACCATTGTGTTTCTGACAAGTGTGTTTCTGTCCAACGTGTTTCTGACCACTGTGTTTCTGACCATTGCGTCCGACCACTGTTTCTGACCACTGTGTTTCTCACCATTGTGTTTCTGACAAGTGTGTTTCTGTCCAACGTGTTTCTGACCACTGTGTTTCTGACCATTGCGTCCGACCACTGTTTCTGACCACTTTGGTTCTGACCAGTGTGTATCTGACCAGTGTGTTTCTGACCACTGTGTTCCGGACCAGTGTGTTTCTGACCACTGTGTTTCCCACCACTGTGTTTCTGAGCAGTGTGTTTTTGACCAGTGTGTTTCTGACCAGTGTGTTTCTGACCACTGTGTTCCGGACCAGTGTGTTTCTGACCACTGTGTTTCCCACCACTGTGTTTCTGAGCAGTGTGTTTTTGACAACTGTAATGCTGATTACTGTGCCTCTGATCAGTGTGTTTGTAACCACTGAGTTTCGGACCACTGTGTTTGTGACCACTGTGTTTCTGACTAGTGTGTGCCTGCGCAATGTGTTGTGATCACTGTGTTTCTGACCACTGTGTTTCTGACCAGTGTATTTCTGACCACTGTGTTTCTGACCCGTGGGTTTTTTACCACTATGTTTCTGACCACTGTGTTTCTGACTAGTGTGTTTCTGACCTGTGTGTTTCTGACCACTGCGTTTCTGACCAGTGTGTTTCTCACCACTATGCTTCAGACCAGTGTGTTTTTTACGACTATGTTTATGACCCTGTGTTTCTGACCATCATGTTTCTGACCACTGTGTTTCTGACAACTTTGTTTCTAAGCACTGTGTTTATGACCACCGTGTTTGTGACCACTGTGTTTCTGACCACTGTGTTTCTGACCACTGTGTGTCTGACCGATGTGTTTCTGACCACTGTGTTTATGACCACCGTGTTTGTGACCACTGTGTTTCTGACCACTGTGTTTCTGACCACTGTGTGTCTGACCGATGTGTTTCTGACCACTGTGTTTCTGACAACTGTGTTCCTGACCACAGGGTTGCTGACCACTGTTTTTATGACCAGTGTGTTTGGACCAGTGTGTTTTTTACCACTGTGTTTTTGACCAATGTGTTTCTGACCACTGTGTATCTGACCACTCTGTTTCTGACCAGTGTGTGTCTGACCACTGTGCTTCTGACCGGTGTGTCACTGACCAGTGTGTTTTTAACCAGTGTGTTTCTGACTACTGTGTTTCTGACCAGTGTGTGTCTGACCACTGTGCTTCTGACCGGTGTGTCACTGACCAGTGTGTTTTTAACCAGTGTGTTTCTGACTACTGTGTTTCTGACCAGTGTGTTTCTGACCAGTGTGTTTCAGACCAATGTGTTTCTGACCACTGTGTTTCTGACCACTGTGTTTCTGACCACTGTGTTTCTGACTAGTGTGTTTCTGAGCACTGTGTTTCTGACCAATGTGTTTTTGACCAGTGTGTTTCTGACCACTGTTTTCCTGACCAGTGTGTTTCTGACCACTGTTTTTGATCACTGTGTTTCTTACCAGTGTAATTCTGACCACTGTGTTTCTGACCAGTGTGTTTCTGACCACTGTGTTTCTGACCACTGTGTTTCTGACCTGTGTGATTCTGACAAGTGTGTTTCTGACCATTGTGTTTCTGACCAGTGTTTTTTTTTGTAGTGTGTTTCTGACCACTGTGTTTCTGACCACTGTGTTTCTGACCTGTGTGATTCTGACAAGTGTGTTTCTGACCATTGTGTTTCTGACCAGTGTTTTTTTTTGTAGTGTGTTTCTGACTATTGTGTTTGTGACCAGTGTGTTTCTGACCACTGTGTGTATGACCCTGTGTTTCTGACCACTGTGTTTCTGACCAATGCGTTTCTGACTACTGTATTTCTGACCTCTGTGTTTGTGACGGCTGTGTTTCTGACTAGTGTGTTTCTTACCACTGTGTTCCCGACCAGTGTGTTACTGACCACTTTGTTTCTGACCACTGTGTTTCTGACTAGTGTGTTTCTGACCACTGTGTTTCTCACCACTGGGTTTCTGACCTGTGTGATTCTGACCAGTGTGTTTCTGACCAGGGTGTTTCTGACCACTGTGTTTCTGACTAGTGTGTTTCTGACCACTGTGTTTCTCACCACTGGGTTTCTGACCTGTGTGATTCTGACCAGTGTGTTTCTGACCAGGGTGTTTCTGACCACTGTGTTTCTGACTAGTGTGTTTCTGACCACTGTGTTTCTCACCACTGGGTTTCTGACCTGTGTGATTCTGACCAGTGTGTTTCTGACCAGGGTGTTTCTGACCACTGTGTTTCTGACTAGTGTGTTTCTGACCACTGTGTTTCTGACTAGTGTGTTTCTGACCACTGTGTTTCTGACTAGTGTGTTTCTGACCACTGTGTTTCTGACCAGTGTGTTCTGGCAACTGTGTTTCTGACCAGAGTCTTTCTGACCACTGTGTTTCTGACCATTGTGTTCATGACCAGTGTGTTTGTGACTGCTGTTTTTCTGACCAGTGTGTTTCTGACCAGAGTTTTTCTGACCGCTATTTTTCTGACCAGTGTGTCTCTGACCTGGTTGTTTCTGATGAGTGTGTTTCTGACAAGAGTGTTTATGGCCAGTGAGTTTGTGACCACTGTTTTTGACCAATGTGTTTCTGACCACTGTGTTTTTGACCAGTGTGTTGGGACCAATGTGTTTTTAACCACTGTGTTTCTGACCACTGTGTTTCTGACCACGGTGTTTATGAGCACTGTGTTTCTGACTATTGTGTTTCTGACCACTGCTTTCTGACCAGTGTGTTTCTGACCAGTGTGTTTCTGACCAGGGTGTTTCTGACCACTATGTTTCTGACCACTGTGTTTATGACCAGTGTGTTTCTGACCACTGTGTTTCTGACCACTGTGTTTCTGACCACTGTGTTTCCGAGCAATGTGTTTCGGACAACTGTGTTTCTGACCACTGGGTTTCTGACCACTGTGTTTCTGACCGCTGTATTTGTGACCCTTGTGTTTCTGACCACTGTGTTTCTGACCATTGTGTTTCTGACCACTGTGTTTCTGACCACTGTGTTTCTGACCAGTGTATTTCTGACCACTGTGTTTCTGACCATTGTGTTTCTGACACCTGTGTTTCTGACCACTGTGTTTCTGACCATTGTGTTTCTGACCACTGTGTTTCTGACCACTGTGTTTCTGACCAGTGTATTTCTGACCACTGTGTTTCTGACCATTGTGTTTCTGACACCTGTGTTTCTGACCACCGTGTTTCTGACCAGTGTGTTTCTGACCAGTTTGTTTCTGACCAGTGTGTTTTTGACCCGTGTGTTTTTTACCACTGTGTTTTTGACCAGTGTGTTTCTTACCACTTTGTGTATGACCCTGTGTTTCTGACCACTGTATTTCTGACCAATGTGTTTCCGACCACTTTGTTTCTGACCACCGTGTTTCCAACCACTATTTTTATGACCACTATGTTTCTGACCACTGTGTTTCTGGCCAGTGTGTGTCTAGCCACTGTGTTTCTGACCAGGGTGTTTCTGACCACTGTGTTTCTGACCACTCTGTTTCTGACCACTGTGTTTCTGACCACTATGTTCCTGGCCACTGTGTTTATGACCAATGTGTTTCTGACCACTGTGTTTCTAACCACTGTGTTTCTTACCACTGTGTTTCCGACCATTGTGTTTCTGACCAGTGTGTTTCTGACCACCCTGTTTCTGACCACTACGTTTCTGACCACTGTGTTATAGACCAATGTGTTTCTGACTGCTGTGTTTCTGACCACTGTGTTTGTGACCACTGTGTTTCTGACCATAGTGTTTCTGACCATTGTGTTCCTGACAACTGTGTTTCTGACCACCGTGTTTCTTACCACTGTGTTTTTGACCACTGTGTTTTTTACCACTGTTTCTGACCACTGTGGTTTTGACCATTATGTATCTGACCAATGTGTTTCTGACCACTGTGTTTCCGACGAGTGTGTTTCTGACCAGTGTATCTCTGACCACTATAATGCTGACCACTGTGCCTCTGACCAGTCTGTTTCTGACCACTTTGTTTCTGACAACTGTGTTTCTGACCAGTGTGTGTCTGACCACAGTGTTTCAGACCAGTGTGTTTATGACCAGTGTGTTTCTGACCACTGTGTTTCTGACCACTGTGTTTCTGACCACTGTGTTTCTGACCACTGTGTTTCTGACCGCTGTGTTTCTGACCACTGTGTTTTTGGGCACTGTGTTTTGGACCACTGTGTTTCTGACCACGGTGTTTCTGACCACTGTGTTTCTGACAAGTGTGTTTCTGACCACTGTGTTTCTGACCAGTGTGTTTCTGAACATTGTGTTTCTGACCACTGTGTTTCTGACCACTGGGTTTCTGACCACTATGTTTCTGACCGCTGTATTTGTGACCCCTGTGTTTCTGACTAGTGTGTTTCAGACCACTGTGCTTCTGACCATTGTGTTTCTGACCACTGTGTTTTTGACCACAGTGTTTCTGACCAGTGTATTTCTGACCACTCTGTTTCTGACCATTTTGTTTCCGACAACTGTGTTTCTGACCACCGTGTTTCTGACCAGTGTGTTTCTGACCTGTTTGTTTCTGACCAGTGTGTTTCTGACCCGTGTGTTTCTGACCACTCCGTTTCTGACCAGAGTGTTTCCTACCACTCTGTGTATGACCCTGTGTTTCTGACCACTGTATTTCTGACCAGTGTGTTTCCGACCACTTTGTTTCTGACCACCGTGTTTCAAACCACTGTTTTTATGACCACTATGTTTCTGACCACTGTGTTTCTGACCAGTGTGTGTCTGACCCCTGTGTTTCTGACCAGGGTGTTTCTGACCACTGTGTTTCTGACCAGTGTGTGTCTGACCCCTGTGTTTCTGACCAGGGTGTTTCTGACCACTGTGTTTCTGACCAATGTGTTTCTGACCACTGTGTTTCTAACCACTGTGTTTCTTACCAGTGTGTTTCCGACCATTGTGTTTCTGACCAGTGTGTTTCAGACGACCCTGTTTCTGACCATTGCGTTTGTGACCACTGTGTTTCTGACTACTGTGTTTCTGACCACTGTGTTTGTGACCACTGTGTTTCTCACCACTGTGTTTCTGACCATTGTGTTCCTGACAAGTGTGTTTCTGACCACCGTGTTTCTGACCACTGTGTTTTTGACGACTGTGTTTTTGACCACTGTTTCTGACCACTGTGGTTTTGACCATTATGTATCTGACCAATGTGTTTCTGACCACTGTGTTTCCGACCAGTGTGTTTCTGACCACTGTGTTTCCGACCACTGTGTTTCTGACCAGTGTATCTCTGACCACTATAATGGTGACCACTGTGCCTCTGACCAGTCTGTTTCTGACCACTTTGTTTCTGACAACTGTGTTTCTGACCACTGTGTGTCTGACCACAGTGTTTCTGACCAGTGTGTTTCTGACCAGTGTGTTTCTGACCACTGTGTTTCTGACCACTGAGTTTCTGACCACTGTGTTTTTGGGCACTGTCTTTCGGACCACTGTGTTTCTGACCACGGTGTTTCTGACCACTGTGTTTCTCACCGCTGTATTCCTGACCACTGTGTTTCTGACAAGGGTGTTTCTGACCACTGTGTTTCTGACCCGTGTGTTTCTGACCACTGTTTTTCTGACCATTGTGTTTCTGACCACTGTGGTTCTGACCACTGTGTTTCTGTCCCCTGTGTCTCTGACCACTGTGTTTCTGACCACTGTGTTTATAAGCAGTGTGTTTCTGACCAGTGCGTTTCTGACCACTCTGTTTGTGATCACTGTGTTTATGACCACTGTGGTTCTGACCACTGTATTTGTGACCACTGTGTTTCTGACCATTGTGATTCTGACCACTGTGCTTCTGACCACTGTGTTTCTGACCACTGTGTTTATGACTAGTGTGTTTGTGACCAGCGTGTTTCTGACGAGTGTGTTTCTGACCAGTGTGTTTCTGACCATTGTGTTTCTGACCTGTGTGTTTCTGACCACTGTGTGTATGACCCTGTGTTTATGACCACTGTGTTACTTACCAGTGTGTTTCCGACCACTTTGTTTCTGACCACTGTGTTTCTGACCACTGTGTTTATGACCACTGTGTTGCTAACCACTGTGTTTCTGACCACTACGTTTCTGACCACTGTGTTTCTGACGAGAGTGTTTCTGACCACTGTGTTTCTGACCGCTGTGTTTCTGACCACTGTGTTTCTGACGACTGTGTTTCTGGCCACTTTGTTTATGACCACCGTGTTTCTGACCTGTGTGTTTCTGACCAGTGTGTGTCTGACCAGTGTGTTTCCGACCAGTGTGTTTCTGACCGGTGTGTTTCTGACCACTGTGTTTCTGACCACTGTGTTTCTGACCATTGTGTTTCTGGCCAGTGTGTTTCTGACCACCGTGTTTTTTACCACTGTGTTTCTGACCACTGTGTTTATGACCACTGTTTATGACCAGTGTATTTCTGACCAGTGTGTTTCTGACCAATGTGTTTCTGACCAGTGTTTTTCTGACCACTGTGTTCCTGACCACTGTGTTTCTCAGCAGTGTGTTTCTGACCAGTGTATTTCTGACCACTATGATTCTGACCTATGTGTCTCTGACCAATGTGTCTCTGACCAGTGTGTTTCTTACCAGTGTGTTTCTGACCACTATGTTTCTGACCAGTTCGTTTCTGACCAGTGTGTTTCTTACCACTGTGTTTCCAACCACTGTGTTTCTGACAAGTGTATTTTTAACCACTGTGTTTGCGACCAGTGTGTTTCTGACCACTGTGTTTCTGACCACTGTGTTTCTGACGAGTGTGTTTCTGACCTCTGTGTTTCTGACCACTGTGTTTTTGACCAGTGTGTTTCTGACCACAGTGTTTCTTACCACTGTGTTTCTGACCACTGTGTTTCTGACCACTGTGTTTCTGGCCACTGTGTTTATGACCAATGTGTTTCTGACCACTGTGTTTCT
>SZWC01004534.1:33259-67909 GCA_023375785.1 Penium margaritaceum | reverse complement strand
TGTTTCTGACCACTGTGTTTATGACCAGTGTGTTTGTGACCAGTGTGTTTCTGACCAGTGTGTTTCTGACCTGTGTGTTTATGACCATTATGTTTCTGACCACTGTGTTTATGACCAGTGTGTTTCTGACCACTGTGTTTCTGACCACTGTGTTTCTGACCACTGTGTTTCCCAGCACTGTGTTTCGGACAACTGTGTTTCTGACCACTGGGTTTCTGACCACTTTGTTTCTGACCGCTGTATTTGTGACCCCTGTGTTTCTGACCAGTGTGTTTCAGACCACTGTGCTTCTGACCATTGTGTTTCTGACCACTGTGTTTCTGACCACTGTGTTTCTGACCAGTGTATTTCTGACCACTGTGTTTCTGACCATTGTGTTTCCGACAACTCTGTTTCTGACCACCGTGTTTCTGACCAGTGTGTTTCTGACCTGTCTGTTTCTGACCAGTGTGTTTCTGACCAGTGTGTTTCTGACCACTCTGTTTCTGACCAGAGTGTTTCTTACCACTCTGTGTATGACCCTGTGTTTCAGACCACTGTATATCTGACCAGTGTGTTTCCAACCACTTTGTTTCTGACCACCGTGTTTCAAACCACTGTTTTTATGACCACTATGTTTCTGACCACTGTGTTTCTGACCAGTGTGTGTCTGACCACTGTGTTTCTGACCAGTGTGTTTCTAACCACTGTGTTTCTGACCACTCTGTTTCTGACCACTGTGTTTCTGACCACTGTGGTTCTGACCACTGTGTGTCTGACCACTGTTTTTCTGACCACTGTGTTTCTGACCACTGTGGTTCTGACCACTGTGTGTCTGACCACTGTTTTTCTGACCACTGTGTTTCTGACCACTGTGGTTCTGACCACTGTGTGTCTGACCACTGTTTTTCTGACCACTGTGTTTCTGACCACTGTGGTTCTGACCACTGTGTGTCTGACCACTGTTTTTCTGACCACTGTGTTTCTGACCACTGTGGTTCTGACCACTGTGTGTCTGACCACTGTTTTTCTGACCACTGTGTTTCTGACCACTGTGGTTCTGACCACTGTGTGTCTGACCACTGTTTTTCTGACCACTGTGTTTCTGACCACTGTGGTTCTGACCACTGTGTGTCTGACCACTGTTTTTCTGACCACTGTGTTTCTGACCACTGTGGTTCTGACCACTGTGTGTCTGACCACTGTTTTTCTGACCACTGTGTTTCTGACCACTGTGGTTCTGACCACTGTGTGTCTGACCACTGTTTTTCTGACCACTGTGTTTCTGACCACTGTGGTTCTGACCACTGTGTGTCTGACCACTGTTTTTCTGACCACTGTGTTTCTGACCACTGTGGTTCTGACCACTGTGTGTCTGACCACTGTTTTTCTGACCACTGTGTTTCTGACCACTGTGGTTCTGACCACTGTGTGTCTGACCACTGTTTTTCTGACCACTGTGTTTCTGACCACTGTGGTTCTGACCACTGTGTGTCTGACCACTGTTTTTCTGACCACTGTGTTTCTGACCACTGTGGTTCTGACCACTGTGTGTCTGACCACTGTTTTTCTGACCACTGTGTTTCTGACCACTGTGGTTCTGACCACTGTGTGTCTGACCACTGTTTTTCTGACCACTGTGTTTCTGACCACTGTGGTTCTGACCACTGTGTGTCTGACCACTGTTTTTCTGACCACTGTGTTTCTGACCACTGTGGTTCTGACCACTGTGTGTCTGACCACTGTTTTTCTGACCACTGTGTTTCTGACCACTGTGGTTCTGACCACTGTGTGTCTGACCACTGTTTTTCTGACCACTGTGTTTCTGACCACTGTGGTTCTGACCACTGTGTGTCTGACCACTGTTTTTCTGACCACTGTGTTTCTGACCACTGTGTTGCTGGACAGTGTGTTTCTGACCACTGTGTTTCTGACCACTGTGTTTCTGACCAATGTGTTTCTGACTACTGTGTTTCTGACCACTGTGTTTGTGACCACTGTGTTTCTGACCACTGTGTTTCTGACCATTGTGTTTCTGACAAGTGTGTTTCTGACCACCGTGTTTTTTACCACTGTGTTTCTGACCACTGTGTTTATGACCACTGTTTCTGACCAGTGTATTTCTGACCAGTGTGTTTCTGACCAATGTGTTTCTGACCAGTGTGTTTCTGACCACTGTGTTTCTTACCGGTGTGTTTCTGACCATTGTGTTTCTGACCAGTGTGTTCCTGACCACTGTGTTTCTGACCAGTGTGTTTCTGACCACTGTGTTCCTGACCACTGTGTTTCTCAGCAGTGTGTTTCTGACCAGTGTATTTCTGACCACTATGATTTTGACCTATGTGTCTCTGACCAATGTGTCTCTGACCAGTGTGTTTCTAACCAGTGTGTTTCTGACCACTATGTTTCTGACCAGTTCGTTTCTGACCAGTGTGTTTCTTACCACTGTGTTTCCAACCACTGTGTTTCTGACAAGTGTATTTTTAACCCATGTGTTTGCGACCAGTGTGTTTCTGACCACTGTGTTTCTGACCACTGTGTTTCTGACGAGTGTGTTTCTGACCTCTGTGTTTCTGACCACTGTGTTTTTGACCAGTGTGTTTCTGACCACAGTGTTTCTTACCACTGTGTTTCTGACCACTGTGTTTCTGACGAGTGTGTTTCTGACCTCTGTGTTTCTGACCACTGTGTTTTTGACCAGTGTGTTTCTGACCACAGTGTTTCTTACCACTGTGTTTCTGACCACTGTGTTTCTGACCACTGTGTTGCTGGACAGTGTGTTTCTGACCACTGTGTTTCTGGCCGGTGTGTTTCTGACCTGTGTGTTTCTGACCAGTGTGTTTCTGACTACTGTGTTTCGGACCAGTGTGTTTCTGACCACTGGGTTTCTGCCCACTGTGTTTCTTACCACTGTGTTTCTGACCACTGTGTTTCTGACAAGTGTGTTTATGACCACTGTGTTTCTGACCACTGCTTTTCTGACCACTGTGTTTTTGACCACTGTGTTTCTGACCACTGTGTTTCTGGCCTGAATTTCTGACCATTGTGCTTCTGACCACTATTTTTCTGACCAATGTGTTTCTGACCACTGTGTTTCTGACCACCGTGTTTCTGACCCCTGTGTTTCTGACCACTTTATTTCTTACCAGCGTGCTCTGACCACTGTGTTTCTGACCACTGTGTTTCTGACCAGCGTGTTCCTGACCAGTGTGTTTCTGACCACTGTGTTTCAGACCAGAGTGTTTCTGACCACTGGGTTTCTGATCAGTGTGTTTCTGACCACTGTGTTTTTTACCACAGTGTTTATCACCACTGTGTTTCTGACCACTGTGTTACTGACGAGTGTGTTTCTGACCACTGTGTTTTTGACCACTGTTTTTCTGTTCACTGTGTTTCTGACCGCTGTATTTATGACCACTGTGTTTCTGACCGCTGTGTTTCTGACCACACTGTTTCTGGCCACGGTGTTTCTGACCACTGTGGTTCTGACCACTGTGTTTCTGACCACTGTTTTTCTGACCACTGTGTTTCTGACCACTGTGTTTCTGACCACTGTGTTTCTGACCAGCGTGTCTCTGAAATGTGTGTTTCCGACCACTATGTTTCTGAACACTGTGTTTCTGACCAGTGTGTTTCCGACCAGGGTGTTTCTGACCACTGTGTTTATGACCTACGTGTTTCTGACCACTGTGTTTCTGACCAGTGTATTTATGACCAGTGTGTTTCTGACCAATGTGTTTCGGACCACTGTGTTTCTGACCACTGTTTTTCTTTCCGGTGTGTTTCTGACCACTGTGACCAGTGTGTTTCTGACCACTATGTTTCTGACCACTGCGTTTCTGACCACTGTGTTCCACACCACTGTGTTTCTCACCAGTGTGTTTCTGACCAGTGTATTTCTGACCACTCTGTTTCTGACCTATGTGTCTCTGACCAATGTGTCTCTGACCAGTGTGTGTCTGACCAGTGTGTTTCTGACCACTGTGTTTCTGACCAGTGTGCTTCTGACCAGTGTGTTTCTTACCACTGTGTTGCCGACCACTGTCTTTGTGACCAGTGTGTTTTTGACAACTGTGTTTCTTACCCGTGTGTTTCTGACCACTATGGTTGTGACCAGTGTGTTTCTTACCAATGTGTTTCCGACCAATGTGTTTCTGAACAGTGTGTTTCTGACCACTGTGTTTGTGACCAGTGTGTTTCTGACCACAGAGTTTCTGACGAGTGTGTTTCTGACGAGTGTGTTTCTGACATCTGTGTTTCTGACCACTGTGTTTTAGACCAGTTTGTTTCTGACAACGGTGTTTCTTACCACTGTGTTTCTGACCAGTGTGTTTCTGACCAGCGTGTTTCTGACCAGTGTGTTTCTGACCAATGTGTTTCTGACCACTATGTTTTTGACCACTGTGTACTTGACCAGTGTTTTTCTGACCACTGTGTTTCTGACCACTGTGCTTCTGACCAGTGTGTTTCGGACCACTGTGTTTCTGGCCACAGTGTTTCTGACCATTGTGTGTCTGACCGGCGTGTTTCTGACCAGTGTGTTTCTGACCACTGTGTTTCTGGCCACTATGTTTCCGAGCAGTGTGTTTCTGACCAGTGTGTTGCTGACCACTGAGTTTCTGACCAGATTGTTTCTGACCACAGTGTTTATGACCAGTTTGTTTCTGACCAGTTTGTTGTTGACTACCGTGTTCCTGACCAGTGTGTTCGTGACCAGTGTGTTTCTGACAACTGTGGTCATGACCAATGTGTTTCTGACCACTGTGTTTCTGACCAATGTGTTTCTGACCACTGTGTTTCTGACCACAGTGTTTCTGGCCTGTGTTTTTATGACCACCGTGTTTCGGACCAGTGTGTTTCTGGCCACTGTATTTATGACCCTGTGTTTCTGACCACAGTGTATCTTACCACTGTGTTTTCGACCACTGTGTTTCTGACCACTGTGTTTCTGACCAATGTGTTACAGACCACTGTGTTTCTGATCACCGTGTTTCTGACCAGTGTGTTTCTGAGCAGTGTTTTTCTGACCAGTGTGTTTCTGACCATTGCGTTTCTGACCACTTTGTTTCTGACCACTGTGTTTCTGACCACTGTGTTTCTGACCACTGTGTTTATGACCACTGTGTTTGTGACCACCGTGTTCATGACCACTGTGTTTCTGACGACAGTGTGTCTGACCAATGTGTTTCTGACCACTATGTTTCTGACCACTGTGTTTCTGACCACTGTGTTGCTGACCATTGTCCTTATGACCAGTGTGTTCTGACCACTGTAATTCCGACCACTGTGGTTCTGACCAGTGTGTTTCTGACCACTGTGATTCTGACCACTGTGTTTCTGACCACTGTGTTTCGGACCAGTGTATTTCTGACCACCGTGTTTCTGACCACTGTGTTTATGACCAGTGTGTCTCTGACCACAGTGTTTCTGATCACTGTGTTCCTGACCTCTGTATTTCTGACCACTGTGTTTCTGACTAGTGTGTTTCTGACCTGTGTGTTTCCGACCAGTGTGTTTCTGACACTGTGTTTCTGACCACTGTGTTTTTGACCACTGTGGTTCTGACCATTGTGTTTTTGACCAGTGTGTTTCTGACACTGTGTTTCTGACCACTGTGTTTTTGACCACTGTGGTTCTGACCATTGTGTTTTTGACCAGTGTGTTTCTGACCTGTGTGTTTCCGACCAGTGTGTTTCTGACACTGTGTTTCTGACCACTGTGTTTTTGACCACTGTGGTTCTGACCATTGTGTTTTTGACCAGTGTGTTTCTGACCACTGTGTTTTTGACCACTGTGGTTCTGACCATTGTGTTTTTGACCAGTGTGTTTCTGACCTGTGTGTTTCCGACCAGTGTGTTTCTGACACTGTGTTTCTTACCACTGTGATTCTGACCACTGTGTGTCTGAGCACTGTTTTTCTGACCACTGTGTCTCTGACCGCAATGTTTCTGACCACTGTGTTTCAGACCACTGTGTTTCTCAGCACCGTGTTTCTAACCACTGTGGTTCTGACCAGTGTGTTTCTAAGAAGTGTTTTTCTGACCATTGTGTTTCTGACCACTGTGTTTCTGACCACAGTATTTCTGACCAGTGTGTTTTTGACCTGTGCGTTTCTGACCACCGTGTTTTTGACCAATGTCTTTTGGACCACTGTGTTTCTGACCACCGTGTTTCTGACCAGTGTCTTTCTGACCACTGTGTTTCTAACCTGTGTGTTTCTGACCACCGTGCTTCTGGCCAGTGTGTTTTTTACCACTGTGTTTCTGACCAGTGTGTTTCTGACCACTGTGTTTCTGACCACTGTGCTTCTGACCACTGTGTTTCTGACCACCGTGTTTCTAACCAATGTGTGTGTGCCAAGTGTGTTTCTGACCACTGTGTTTCTGACCAGTGTATTTCTGACCACTGTGCTTCTGACCATTTTGTTTCTGACCATTGTGTTTCTGACCACATTGTTTCAGACCAGTGTGTTTCTGACCAGTGTGTTTCTGACCACGTGTTTCTGACCAGTGTGTTTCTGACCACTGTGTTTCTGACCAGTGTATTTCTGACCACTGTGTTTCTGACCACTGTGTTTCTGACCACTGTCATTCTGACCACTGTGTTTCTGACCACTGTGTTTCTGACCACTGTGTTTCTGACCACTGTGTTTCTGACCAGTGTGCTTCTGACCAGTGTATTTCTGACCATTGTGTTTATGACCAGTGTGTTTCTGACCAGCGTGATTCTGACTACTGTGTTTTTGCCCACTGAGTTCATGACCAATGTCTTTCTGACCAGTGAGCTTCAGACCACTGTGTTAGTGACCACTGTGTTTCTGACCACTGAGTTTCTGATCAGTGATTTTCAGACAAGTGTGCTTCTGACCACCGTGTTTCTGACAGCTGTATCTATGACCACTGCGTTTCTGACCACTGTGTTTCTGACCACTGCAGTTTTGACAAGTGTGTATCTAACCACTGTGTTTCTGACCAGTGTGCTTCCAATCAGTGTGTTTCTCACCACTGTGTTTCTGACCAGTGTGTGCCTGCCCAGTGTGTTTCTAACCACTGTGGTTCAGACCACTGTGTTTCTGACCAGTGTGTTTATGACCAGTGAGTTTCTGATCACTCTGTTTCTGACCGGTGTGTTTATGACCACCGTGTTTCGGACCAGTGTGTTTCTGGCCACTATATTTGTGACCTTGTGTTTCTGACCACTGTGTATCTTACCACTGTGTTTCCGACCACTGTGTTTCTGACCACTGTGTTTCTGACCACTGTGTTACAGACCACTGTGTTTCTGATCACTGTGTTTCTGACCAGTGTGTTTCTCAGCAGTGTTTTTCTGACCAGTGTGTTTCTGACCTGTGTGTTTCTGACCACTATGTTTCTGACCACTGTGTTTCTGACCACTGTGTTTATGACCACTGTGTTTATGACCACTGTGTTTGTGAACTCCGTGTTCCTGACCACTGTGTTTCTGACCACTGTGTTTGTGACCACCGTGTTCATGACCACTGTGTTTCTGACGACAGTGTGTCTGACCAATGTGTTTCTGACCACTGTGTTTCTGACTTCTGTGTTTCTGACCACTGTGTTGCTGACCACTGTCCTTATGGCCAGTGTGTTCTGACCACTGTATTTCCGACCACTGTGGTTCTGACCAGTGTGTTTCTGAACACTGTGTTTCTGACCACTGTGTTTCTGACCACTGTGTTTCGGACCAATGTATTTCTGACCACCGTGTTTCTGACCACTGTGTTTATGACCAGTGTGTCTCTGACTGCTGTGTTTCTGACCGCTGTGTTTCTGACCACTGTGTTTCTGAGCACTGTGTTTAGGACCTCTGTGTTCGTGACCACTGTGTTTCTGATCACTGTGTTTCTGACCGCTGTATTTCTGACCACTGTGTTCTGACCAGTGTGTTTCTGACCTCTGTGTTTCCGACTGGTGTGTTTCTGACCACTGTGTTTTTGACCAGTGTGGTTCTGACCATTGTGTTTTTGACCAGTGTGTTTCTGTCCTCTGTGTTTCTGACCAGGATGTTTCTGACGGCTGTATTTCTGACCACTGTGTTTCTGACCACTGTGATTCTGACCACTGTGTGTCTGAGCACTGTTTTTCTGACCACTGTGTCTCTGACCACTGTGTTTCTGACCACTATGTTTCTGACCACTATGTTTCTGAGCACCGTGTTTCTAACCACTGTGATCCTGACCAGTGTGTTTCTAAGAAGTGTCTTTCTGACCATTGTGTTTCTGACCACTGTGCTTCTGACCACAGTGTTTCTGACCTGTGTGTTTCTGACCACCGTGCTTCTGGCCAGTGTGTTATTTACCACTGTGTTTCTGACCAGTGTCTTTCTGACCACTGTGTTTCTGACCACTGTGCTTCTGACCACTGTGTTTCTGACCACCTTGTTTCTGACCACCGTGTTTCTTACCACTGTGTTTCTGACCACTGTGTTTCTGACCACTGTGTTTCTGACCAGTGTGTTTCTGACCAGTGTGTTTCTGACTAGTGTGTTTCCGACCACTGTGTTTGTGACCACTGTGTTTCTGACCAGTGTATTTATGACCACTGTGTTTCTGACCAGTGGGTTTCTGACCATTGTGTTTCTGACCACTGTGTTTCTGTCCAGTGTGTTTATGACCAGTGTGTTTCTGACCACTGTGTTTCTGACTGGTGTGTTTATGACCACCGTGTTTCGGACCAGTGTGTTCCTGACCACTGTGTTTATGACCACTGTGTTTCTGACCACTGTGTTACTGACCACTGTGTTTCTGACCACCGTGTTTCTGACCAGTGTGTTTTTGACCAGTGTTTCTGACCACTGTGTTTCTGACTAGTGTGTTTCTGACCACTATGTTTCTAACCACTGTGTTTCTGACCGCAGTGTTTCCGACCACTGTGTTTATGACCACTGTGTTTGTGACCACTGTGTTTCCAAGCACCGTGTTTCTTACCACAGTGTGCCTGACCAATGTGTTTCTGACCACTGTGTTTCTGACAACTGTGTTTCTGACCACTGTGTTTCTGACCACGGTGGTTCTGACCAGTGTGTTTCTGATCAGTGTGTTTCTGACCACTGTGTTTATGACCCTGTGTTTCTGACCACTGTGTTTCTTACCACTGTGATTCTTACCACTGTGTTTCTGACCACTGTGTTTCTGACCACTGTGTTTCTGACCGCTGTATTTCTGACCACAGTGTGTGTCACCTGGGTGTTTCTGACCAGTGTGTTTATGATAAGTGTGTTTCTGACCACTGTGTTTATGACCACTGGGTTTCTGACCACTGTGTTTCTGACCACTGTGTGTCTGACCACTGTGCTTCTGACCACAGTGTTTCTGACCACTGTGTTTATGACTACTGTGTTGCTGACCACTGTGTTTCTGACCAGTGTGTTTCTGACCGGTGTGTTTCTGACCAGTGTGTTTCTCACTACTGTATTTCTGACCAGTAAGTTTCTGACCACTGTGTTTCTGACCAGTGTATTTCTGACCACTGTGTTTTTGACCACTGTGTTTCTGATCAGTGAGTTTCTGACTGCAATGTTTCTGACCACTGTGTTTCTGACCACTATGTCTATGACCACTGTGTTTCTGACCACTGTGTTTCTGACCACTGTGTTTCTGACCACTGTGTTTCTGACCGCTCTACTCCTAGCCACTGTGTTCCCGACTTGTGTGTTTCTGACCACTGTGTTTCGAACCAGTGTGTTTCTGACCACTGTGGTTGTGACCACTGTGTTTCTGACCACTGTGGTTCTGACCACTGTGGTTTTGACCACTGTGTTTGTGACCACTGTGTTTCTCACCAGTGTGTTTCTGACCAGTGTGTTTCCGAAGACTGTGTTTCCGACAACTGTGTTTCTGACCACTGTATATCTGACAACTGTGTTTCTGACCACTGTGTTTCTGACCATTGTGTTTCAGACCACTGTGTTTCTGACCACTCTGTTTCTGACCACTGTGTTTCTGACCAGTGTGTTTCTGGGAGATGTGTTTTTGACCATTGTGTTTCTGACCATCGTGTTTCAGACCACAGTGTTTCTGACTAGTGTGTTTCTTACTAGTGCATTTTTGACCACTGTGTTTCTGACCACTATGTTTCTGACCACTGTGTTTCTGACCACCGTGTTTATGACCGGTGTCTTTCCGACCACTGTGTCTCTGACCACTGTATTTCTGACAACTATGTTTTGACCACTGTGTTTCTGACCACTGTGTTTCTGACCACTGTGTTTCTGACCACGGTGGTTCTGACCAGTGTGTTTCTGACCATTGTGTTTCTGACCACTGTGTTTATGACCCTGTGTTTCTGACCACTGTGTTTCTTACCACTGTGATTCTTACCACTGTGTTTCTGACCACTGTGTTTCTGACCACTGTGTTTCTGACCACTGTATTTCTGACCACAGTGTGTGTCACCTGGGTGTTTCTGACCAGTGTGTTTATGACCAGTGTGTTTCTGACCACTGTGTTTATGACCACTGGGTTTCTGACCACTGTATTTCTGACCACTGTGTGTCTGACCACTGTGCTTCTGACCACAGTGTTTCTGACCACTGTGTTTATGACTACTGTGTTGCTGACCACTGTGTTTCTGACCAGTGTGTTTCTGACCGGTGTGTTTCTGACCAGTGTGTTTCTCACTACTGTATTTCTGACCAGTAAGTTTCTGACCGCTGTGTTTCTCACCAGTGTATTTCTGACCACTGTGTTTTTTACCACTGTGTTTTTGATCAGTGAGTTTCTGACTGCAATGTTTCTGACCACTGTGTTTCTGACCACTATGTCTATGACCACTGTGTTTCTCACCACTGTGTTTCTGACCACTGTGTTTCTGACCACTGTGTTTCTGACCGCTCTACTCCTAGCCACTGTGTTCCCGACTTGTGTGTTTCTGACCACTGTGTTTCTGACCAGTGTGTTTCTGACCACTGTGGTTCTGACCACTGTGTTTCTGACCACTGTGGTTCTGACCACTGTGGTTTTGACCACTGTGTTTCTGACCACTGTGTTTCTCACCAGTGTGTTTCTGACCAGTGTGTTTCCGAAGACTGTGTTTCCGACAACTGTGTTTCTGACCACTGTATATCTGACAACTGTGTTTCTGACCACTCTGTTTCTGACCATTGTGTTTCAGACCACTGTGTTTCTGACCACTCTGTTTCTGACCACTGTGTTTCTGACCAGTGTGTTTCTGGGATATGTGTTTTTGACCATTGTGTTTCTGACCACTGTGTTTCAGACCACAGTGTTTCTGACCAGTGTGTTTCTTACTAGTGCATTTTTGACCACTGTGTTTCTGACCACTATGTTTCTAACCACTGTGTTTCTGACCACCGTGTTTATGACCGGTGTCTTTCCGACCACTGTGTCTCTGACCACTGTATTTCTGACAACTATGTTTTGACCACTGTGTTTCTGACCACTGTGTTTCTGACCACTGTTTTTCCGACCACTGTGTTTCTGACCACTGTCTTTCTGACCACCGTGCTTCTGACCAATGTGTTTCTGACCACTGTATTTCTGACCACTGTGTTTCTGACCAGTGTGTTTCTGGGAGATGTGTTTCTTGTTAGCTACTGAGCTAACCACCTCTGGCAGAGAAGCCACAAAACCGAAAAGCTCACAAAGGTTTTTAGGCTTTCTTCCTTTGTTGACATGTGTCATGCACCCCAAACTTAATCAGGCATACACTTCACCTTCAAGAGTACTAACGCCTTAGCATTACATCTCAAGAAGAGCTCAAGTCGTCAATACGCAAGAGAGCATCAAGTAAGGGTTGATTGATCAGCATGCAAGACAAGTCCTTTTATAGCTTTTTGTCCAGTCCTAGAACTCAAAAGCACATTCCTGGGAAGTGGCCTGAACCAGCCGCGTCACCAATAGACTTGCACTGTTGGCTTGACACATAAGCATCTTAGTGTCAAGGTGACAGACCAACCATGTAGCATCCAAGAAGCTACGGAATTTCTTTCTTGGAAGCTTCCACAGCAAACAAGATATGCATGGGGCCAGAATCGACCTCATGACCTCTCACTTGGCCAAATCAACAAAATGGCCAAGGTAACCACTCACCCACATGGTGTACTCACTGGTCATATCCCACAAGAGACAGAGCATAGTTGAGTCACACTACAACTGATCTAGGGGTCATACCTCCGCAAGGGGTAGAGCATTCCTCATCCGTCCTACAACACTGAACAAGGGGCAAAAACATTAAACAAATCTCTCCCTTGCACCTTGCGTCAATGACCATCATCATTCGTCATCACCTGCGTTGACCATGCCGACACCTTGCCTTCCTGCCTGGTGGAGATCCTTGTCTAGTGGCTTTGTAAGCATGTCAGCCCGGTTCAGCTTGGTGCCGACCTACTCGAGCTCCACTGTCTGCTTGTAGACCAAGTCTCGAGCGTAGTGGTAGCGGATCTCGATGTGTTTTGTGCGCCTGGACAGGACGGGGTTCTTTGACATGTCAATGGCGCTCATGTTGTCAATCTTGATAACCGTCGCCGCTGCCTATGGTGCCTTCATCTCGGATAGCAAGCTTCGTAGCCACTGCATCTCTGTACACACCTCAGCCAAGGCAATGTACTCAGCTTCAGCTGTTGACAAAGAGACACATTCCTGCTTGCGACTTGCCCAACTGACAGCACCTCCATTCAACATACACACAAAGCCGGAGGTAGATTTTCTGTCATCGATCTTCCCTCCCTAATCAGCTCCAGTGTAGCACATCAGACGGAGTGATGCGGATCAAGCGATGCCTCCAAACTGGAGTCCAACATGCCGCGTCCCCTGAAGGTAGCGCATGATGCGCTTCACGGTCTGCTTGTGAAGTGGACCGGGATTGGCCACAAACCGGCTCACCTGCCCAACAGCATGGGCTATATCTGGTCGGATCGCGACCATGGCATACATCAGACTGCCCACTGCAGACTGATATGGGATGCCCAGCATGTCAGTTTTCTCCGCTTTGTTGGATGGGGACATGGAGGTGGAGAGTTTGCACTCCGAGCTCATGGGTGTGCTGGCAGGTTTGCAATCTGCCATGTCGTATCGTTTGAGGATGGAGTCGATGTATTTTGTCTGGTTCAGGCTGATGGTACCTGCTGCTCTGTCGCGCTTGATTGCAATTCCAAGATAGAAGTCAAGAGGACCCATGTCCTTCATCTTGAATCTGCTACTCAGCTGCCCCTTGAGATCGTCTAGCAGCTGCGTTGAAGAGGAGCATAGAATCAGGTCATCAACGTACAAGGCGACCAACATAGTCCCTTTGTCACTCTCATGCACGTACATGCTAGGGTCATTGTCGCAGTGCATGAAGGACTCCTTGGCCATGAACGTGTCCATCTCCTGGTACCAAAGTCTTGGCGCTTGTTTTAGCCCACAGAGTGCCTTCACCAATCTACACACCTTGCCCTGAGGGGCATCAACCCCCTCCGGAACCTCCATCAATACCTCCTTGTCAAGTTTGCCGTTAAGGAAGGCTGTCTTGACATCCATCTGGTGGACCTCCATGTTCTCGGCAGAAGCAATGGCGAGCATTGACCGGATGGAGGCAAACGTCACAATTGGGGCAAAGGCCTCATCATACTCTGCGCCAGGCCGTCGGGAGAACCCCTTTGCTACCACCCGTGCCTTGTACTTGTCTATCTTGCCATCCTGTTTCTTTTTTACTTTGAGCACCCACTCGGACCCCACAACGTGAGCCCCGGCAGGTCTGTCCACCAGCACCCAGGTCCCATTCTCTTCAATGGAGCTGAGTTCACTACGAATTGCTTCGTCCCACTCTCCTTTGTCAGGCCGAGTGAGCGCTTCTGCGACAGACGTTGGCTCCTCTTGAACCAAGAATGAATAGTTGAAGCCTGTCCATTCACCCCTATCTGCGTTGTAATGCTGCCGAGGTACTTTGAGGCGGGAACTGCTCCTAGAACCTGCTGGCTGGTGCTGTTGATGTAGAGGCTGGAGGTCTGGTTCGTCGTTGATGATGGGAGAGGCATCATCCTCATGTTCCGGAGGATCGGATACGTCGGAATCAGAGTCTGATTCCTCCGAGTCATCTTCACGAGCTCCTCTCCCTGTTGTAGTACCTATCCCATGCCATTGTGCTGGTGCTTCGTCTCCCTCTTTTAGGAGAGTGAGCCACTCTCCCTGTTCTGGAGCGTTCTCGAGTTTGAGATGCTCTTCCTTACTCAGAGACACTTCGTGGAAATCCACGTCTTTGCTGTGGATGACCTTCTTGGCTCCTTGGTCCTACAGTCGATAGGCTTTGTGGGCGGTGGCGTAACCGATGAAAATACACTTTCGTGCCCTTGCATCGAGCTTTCCAGGGCCCTCACCAGCCTGGACCTTGGCAAACCCGGTGCAACCGAACACCTTGAGATGGGAGGCGTCCGGCTTCTTGCCTGACCATGCTTCTTGAGGCGTCTTCAACTGCTGTGTGTGCTTCTTCTTGCCTCTCCTTTGCAGAGTTGCTGCAGGTGTGAGGTTCACAAGGTATGTAGTCGTACGTGCTACTTCAGCCCAGAATCTAGGAGGAAGCTTAGCGTCAAAGAGCATGCACCTTGTCATGCCTAGGAGCGTGTGGTTCATCCTCTCTGCTACGCCATTGCTTTGAGGTGGGTAGGGCGTAGTTTTCTTGTGTTCAATGCCCTGTGTCTTGAGCCACTCCCTGCAAGCTTCGTACTCTCCCCCATTATTTGTCCTCAATGCCTTCACCTTCTTTCCACTCTGTCGCTCAACCATAGCGACAAAGGCCTGTAGATTCTCCTTCACCTCACTTTTCTTTTTGAGAAAGTATATGCAAACTTTGTGGCTGTTGTCGTCGATGCATGTGAGGAAACATCGGCTGCCTCCATTTGATGGTATGCGAAAGGGACCACATACGTCAGAGTGGACAAGATCAAGAGGTGCGAGAGCACGCGTTCCATTGCGCTTGAAGGGTTTCTTTTTCGCCTTGCCTTGAAGGCATGGCTCACACATGATATCCGCCCCCTCCACCTCATCACCTAGCTCCATCCCACACACTAGCTCCTGCTTTCCCATGAGCTCCAATGTGCGATGAGCCACGTGTCCAAAGCGCCTGTGCCACAGGTTCTTGGAGGATGTGCACATGTTAGAATGAACAGCCCCGGTGGCTGCATTTGCCTGCAGTTTTGTTGCCAAATCATCTGCTTCCATTGCTTCCGCTACTCCAACATGTCCTTCCTCATCCGAGTCTGCATTGCTGCTGTCCTCGTCATCACTCTCGGCCAAAGATTCAGCCATTGAGGTTGTCCATTTGGTCTGCAAGACGTAGAGTGCATCAACGCAAGGAACGTGTGCGACAACCTTCTTGGAAGAGTAGGAAATGTTGATGTCCTTGATGGGAACTATCACCGCTTCCTTCTCTGTAAAGACCACTGTCATGCCATGGTCAGTTATCTTAGAGACGGAGAGCAGGTTGGCTGCGAAGGAGGGCAAGTAGACCACCCCCTCTAGCTTGAGGTCGGAAACTCCACCGTTGACACCCACTGTGACCAGCTTGTCACCAATCCCCTTAGCTGCCTCAACCTTGCCGTTGGCGAATCTGAAGTTCTTGTTACATGGAGCAAGAGAGATGAAGTCTCTCTTCTCGTAAGTGGTGTGCTCGTTTGTGCCCAAGTCAAGGCCATAGGCTCCTGGCCTGAGTATCGCCCGCCCTTTGTTGGAGGCACACTCAACCATCAAGCGTGTGGGATCCTTCCCACCATTTCCCCCTCGCCATTCATCCGCGTCTCCTCCCTCTCTCTTGGGTGCACGGCACTCTCGAGCCCAGTGTCCGGCCTTGCCACAGTTGTGGCAGTTTCCTTGGCGCTTTGCACCCCTTGCACTGTTGCTAGTGCTGTTGTTTCCCTTGTACCCAGAGGATGAGGTATTGCGGAAGGTGCCCCTACTCCGTGAGGCAAAGGCAGCCATGTTTGGTTCACTACTGCTACGACACATGGCTTCATTCCGCACATACTCAGAGACGGTGGTGTAGGAAACCAGATCTTCAGTCCACCCTCCAATCACTGTTATCATGGGGCCCCAACTTTCCGGGAGTGTCATCAGAAAGATCATGGCCTGCATGTCTGATTTCAGGTCCTACCGCATTCCGGTGGCTTGTTGCAAGAGCGTCTCAAACTTCTGCATGAAGGCGAAGACATCCTCCCCTTCACCAAGCCTCATGCTGATGAGGTTTTGTAGAATGAAGAGACGGTTGGCAAGTGAGAAGGACTGAAATACCTTGCCGAGTTTGGCGTATGCCGCGGCTGCCACTATACAACCGCAAATGTGAGAAAGGACTGAGGGTTGTATGGAGGACACAAGAATGGCGAGAGCCTTCTTGTTGAGCTTGACCCATGCGACAGGGTCAGCACCTTCCTCCTTTGGTGCTGGGATACTTCCGTCAAAATATCCTAGCAGATCAATGTCATCCATGATGATCTCAAACTGCCACTTCCAGAGTGCAAACCCCTCTCCATCAAACTTGAGGATGGGCGAATGATTCCCTAGTTCCCCTGTCCCTGCCATCTCCACAACTACAATTGCTTCAGCTGCTGCACCTGTTTTTGATACCAATGAACCTGTGTTTGAGGCCGCTGTAGGCTGTTGGTCAGAAGAGGAAATTGCTTCCCCTATTACCGTTGGCCGTTGCAAGCAGATGTAGGCTGATGTAGGCTGATGTAGGCTGATGTCAGCTCCCAAGGTAGAAAGGTGCAGATGTGTTGCATTCCCCTCCTGCTGATGTTGTCCTGCAAACAGAGAAGTTGGATGAGAGCGAAGGCGCTCTCACTGCTTGTGACCTTAGCGGTTGCGTGCGTGAAACTTCCCTAACCAAAGGAGTGGGCCCATAACCCTTTGTTAGCTACTGAGCTAACCACATCTGGCAGAGAAGCCACGAAACCGAAAAGCTCACAAATGTTTTTAGGCCTTCTTCCTTTGTTGACATGTATCATACACCCCAAACTTAATCAGGCATACACTTCACCTTCAAGAGTACTAACGCCTTAGCATTACATCTCAAGAAGAGCTCAAGTCGTCAATACGCAAGAGAGCATCAAGTAAGGGTTGATTGATCAGCATGCAAGACAAGTCCTTTTATAGCTGTATGTCCAGTCCTATAACTCAAAAGCACATTCCTGGGAAGTGGCCTGAACCAGCCACGTCACCAATAGACTTGCACTGTGGGCTTGACACATAAGCATCCTAGTGTCAATGTGACAGACCAACCATGTAGCGTCCAAGAAGCTACGGACTTTCTTTCTTGGAAGCTTCCACAGCAAACAAGATATGCACGGGGCCAGGTTGACCTCATGACCTATCACTTGGCCAAATCAACAAAATGGCCAAGGTAACCACTCACCCACATGGTGTACTCACAGGCCATATCTCACAAGAGACAGGGCATAGTTGAGTCACACTACAACGGATCTAGGGGTCATATCTCCACAAGGGGCAGAGCATTCCTGATCCATCCTACAACACTGAACAAGGGGCAAAAACATTCAACATTTCTGACCATTGTGTTTCTGACCACTGTGTTTCTGACGACAGTGTTTCTGACCAGTGTGTTTCTTACCAATGCGTTTCTGACCACTGTGTTTCTGACCACTATGTTTCTGACCACTGTGTCTCTGACCAATGTGTTTCTGACCAGTGTGTTTCTGACCACCGTGTTTCTGACCACTGTGTTTCTGACCACTGTGTTTATGACCACTGTGTTTCTGACCATTGTGTTTCTGACCACTCTGTTCATGACCACTGTGTTTCTGACCAATGTGATTCTGACCACTGTGTTTCTGACTAGTGTGTTTCTGACCAGTGTGTTTCTTACCAGTGTGTTTCTGACCAGTGTGTTTATGACGATTGTGATTCTGACCACCGTGTTTCTGACCACTGTGTTTCTGACCACTGTGTTTCTGACCACTGTGTTTCTGAGCACTGTGTTTCCGACCACTGTGTTTCTGACCACCGTGTTTCTGACCACTATGTCTCTGACCGGTGCCTTTCTAAGAAGTGTGTTTCTGACCATTGTGTTTCTGACCACTGTGTTTCTGACCACATTGTTTCTCACCAGTGTGTTTCTGACCAGTGCGTTTCTGACCACTGTGTTTATGACCACTGTGTTTCTGACCACTATGTTTCTGACCACCGTGTTTCTGACCAGTGTGTTTCTGACCAGTGTGTTTCTGACCAGTGTGTTTGTGACCAACGTGTTTCTGGCCAGCTTGTTTCTTATCAATGTGTTTCTGACCACTGTGTTTCTGACCAGTGTCTTTCTGACCATTATGTTTCTGACCAGCGTGTTTCTGACCACTGTGTTTCTGACCAGTGTGTTTCTGACCATTGTGTTTCTGACTTGTGTCTTTCTGACCACTGTGTTTTTGACCACTGTGTTTTTGACTATTGTGTTTCTGACCACTTTGTTCCTGACCAGCGTGTTTCTGACCACTGTGTTTGTGACCACTGTGTTTCTGACCACAGTGTTTCTGACCAGTGTGTTCCTGACTAGCGTGTTTTTGACCACCGTGTTTCTGACCACTGTGTTTCTGACCACTTTGTTGCTGACCACTGTGGTTTTGACTAGTATGTATCTGACCACTGTGTTTCTGACCACTGTATTTCTGACCAGTATGTTTCTGACCACTGTGTTCCTGATCACTGTGTTTCTGACCATTGTGTGTTTGACCACTGTAATTCTCACCAATGTGCCTCTGACCAGTGTGTTTCTGACCACCGTGTTTATGACCAATGCGTTTCTGACTGCGAAGTTTCCGACCACTGTGTTCATGACCAGTGTGTGTCTGCCCAGTGTGTTTCGTACCAGTGTGTTTCTGACCACTGTGTTTCTGACAAGTGTATTTCTGACCACTGTGTTTCTGACCAGTGTGTTTCTGACCACTGTGTTTCTGACCATTGTGTTTCTGACGAGTGTGTTTCTGACCAGTGTGTTTCTGACTACCGTGTTCCTGACCAGTGTGTTTCTGACCAGTGTGTTTCTGACCACTGTGGTTATGACCCTGTGTTTCTGACAACTCTGTTTCTTACTACTGTGTTTCTGACCACTGTGTTTCTGACCACTGTGTTTGTCGGAAAAATAAATAAGAGAAACCAGCAAGAAGACCAGAGCACGTCCAAACTGAAACAAGAGAAGGGCTGCGTGAATCTCATGAGACACGCACAAACTGGAGCCGTGCACCGACACCGCCTCAATCCCAAGTTCCGGAACAATGCGAGAAAAGACGGTGCGACAATAACCTTACAACACGTCGCCTAATGGACACGAAGAAGCGCCTCCACCTCGCAGGGCTCCTAGCAAAACACAGAAAACTACTTTAGGTCGGATAGATCAATGTAAATTTGCTTCCGTTACTTCTATCATTAATTCAGTCACTCTCTCATCTTCGCTGGCACCTTCATCTCTTTGTGTCCTCAGCAAGCCTGCCTATCTCGCATTGCTCAGATCAGTGGCTTGTGACTACACAATTCAACTCAATACTTGTGTTCTGTTAACGAGAGATACCTCCTCAAGTCGCTCATTCCCGACTTGCAGAATCTTGACATGGTATCAGAGCGCTAGGTTCCCAAACCTGGTCACCTGCCATCATGCATCCACTGATCATCTTTGCAGCAGCAACCGCACTGGTTCGCTCCCTTCCGCCACGCACCCCGCCAGACGATAATGATGGAGAACCCGATGTCACTTCCAAGCCTTCATTCTTCAATGTTGCCCAAGTCTCTATCCAAGATGGAGAGCCTCCTCCACTACCTCTCCTTGCAACTTCATACTCCCTCTTCATTGAGCAAGTCCTCGACTCCGAGTGTGCTATTCATGCTCTCAAAGACGTTGATATCACCACACCTCTGGAAACACCAGTAACCATCACCGGCGGAACTAGAGGAATGACATCCTTATGCCGCTACTCCGCTACTATCACATCTCCAGTGGTACCAAGCGGTCAGATTTGGGGATACCACACCCCAGACCCTCGGCACAACCTCATCTCAGTTCATCAACTCTAGAAGGAAGGAGTAAACATCTTCTTTCTCGCGTACAGGTCAAAAGCTCGACTAACAACTGACAACAAACCACTGGCAGCCTTCACAGTGCGCGACAATCTCTATTGATTTCAGATTCCTCGAGCAACTGCCATCTTTGCCATTGAAACCGATGTCCAACCGTCCACTTGTGACTATTGAAGTCTCTCTCATCATCTACTACTGCATCATCATTGGCTGGGTCATCCCAACTTCAACGCCCTTCTTCGCCTCCAAGCCAAAAACATGGTGAAAGGTCTACTGTCCCTCTCACCACTCACTCGTATTGCGAGACCACCCTGCACTGCTTGCAGTGTTGGAAAACTAAAAGCATCTCCTCATCCTCCTCGAACAGCACGAGCAGCCAAACCTCTGGATATCCTTCACATGGATCTGGTGGGGCCAATTCGGCCTACGTCTCTTCAAGGGTATGAGTAATTCGTCACCATTGTGGATGATCACTCTTGCTTTCGCGCAACAATCCCTCTCAAGTCCAAAGCTGATGCCAAGCCTGCCTTCATCAGGTGGTCCAAGTATCAAATGAACCGTCTCAATCGATCGATTGGGAAAACCTGGACAGACAGAGGTGGACAATTCCTGTCTCACAAACTTTGTGAATTTCTGGCAGAACATGGTATTGGACACGAAATGAGTGTTCCAAAAGGCAGAGCAGAACAGAGTAGCCGAAAGACAGAATGGGATCCTGGTTGTCCTCACTCACACCTTACTTGTGCATGCTGGGGCACCTGAAACATTCTGGACCTATGCACTATGCTATGCCACCAGATTGCACAACTACTATCTAGCCAAGCATCTTCCTGATGTCACTCCTGCAGAACTCTGGCTAGGATACAAGCCAGATGTCTTCAACCTACGAGTATGGGGCTCTATGGCCTATGTACTGATCAGCAAGGCTGACAGAGCTCATGCTCATCACTCAAGAGTCGACCCACAAGCCTCCCATCGTATGTTCGTTGGATTCGCCCTCAACTCCTCTGGCTACCTGTTTTACAAACCAGAACTCCAAAAGGGAAACCTGCAGCACATATGTCCATTTCGATGAGATCACCCCCTCTCTTCCGCCAAACAGCTCCCATTTCCTCCACCCCTCTCACTTGGACGCTCTTACATGAACAATTTGCAGTACCTACAACTCCAACCGTCCATCGTCCAACAGATGCTCCCTCTCCACGAGCCACTCCTCCAGCAACATCCAGCCCTCAAACACTCTCTCCGGCACATACTCCATTTCAACCACAACGAACCTCACTTCCTCCCCAAACTCCTGATCCGGACTTCAAAACCATCTCCGAACATCTCCCAACACTCGAGCATCCACCCCCTCCAACAGCAGCACCAACAACAACACCAGCGGAACCCGTACTACGGCGGTCCACTATAAATTGCACGACTGCTTCCCTTGTCACAACCACCGACAAAGATGGTGACCTGAACATCCAGGAAGATTGCCATGTTGAGATCCTTTTTGCTTCCTTTCTGCCCTCTTGGATTGCAACAGGAGACAACCTCACCTCTCTTCGATGATCAACTCCTCCCATGAACCCTTGACGCTGACGCTATCCACGCATCCCTCTTCTCAGCACCACCATTGCCACAACTCCTATCTCTACTCCCAACACGTATACCAAAGCCATAAACTAGCCCCAAGCAGACCAATGGCGCATCGCTATTGCTCAAGAACTGGCCTCCTCCAAGGCCACCTCTACCTACACCGACATTCCTCGACCACCTAACACCAATGTGGTTGCTGGGAAATGGGTCTTCCGTATCAAAACTCATCCAGGGAAGCCCACAAAATTGAAATATTTCTATGTGGAAAAAGGATTCTCACAGGGACTCGGTGTGGACTTCTTTGAAACTTTCTCACCCAGTGCCAAGCTGACCACTCTGAGAGCCTTGCTAGACATTGCAGCTGCTAAATACATGGAAGTACATGCCATGGATATGTCAACGGCCTTCCTCCAAGGAGATTTGCACGAAACCATCTACCTGTCATGCCCTAAAGGCTACACTCCAGACCAGCCTAACACCGTCTGGAAGTTACATCGCCCGGTCTATGGTCTCAAACAAACTCCTCGTGAATGGCACGCCAAACTCCGAGCAACTCTCCTCGACCTGGGATTCACAGTTTCCACTGCCAATCTCAGCCTATTCCTCCGATTTCGGCCAAATGAGGAAACTTATATTCTAGCGTACGTGGACGATCTGGCACTCACCGCAAGTAATCTCAGTGCCCTCAAAGATTTAAAGCAATATCTCCTGGGATGACTCACCATGAAGGACCTGGGAGAACCAACCCATTACATGTGGATTGACATCGAAAGGGATCGGGAGAAGCGACTCATCACCCTCTCCCAAACATCTTACATCGCCTCTCTGCTCAAACACTTTGGGCTCGAGAACAGCAATGGGGCACCAACCCCCATGACAGTGGACGACGAACTTACCTCACCGGCATATACAGTCTCATCGCCTCCCCCCGACCTCGCTTTCCCTCTCAGTGTATTGTCACTGTATGTTGGAGAAGGGAATCACAGTAACCTGCAGTGGAAAGCGGCATAACGAGTCCTGAGGTATCTGAGAGAAACGGGGTCATTCTACCTCGAGCTAGGAGGAACTCAGCCAATAACCTAGGAAGGGTACTGTGACTCCTCTTGGGCCGACGACCAAACCGATCGAAAGTCCTTGCAGGGCTATGGCATTCACCTTGGCTCAGGACTGATCAGTTGGCGGTCCACCAGGTCCTCCTCTGTCTCACTCTCCTCCTGTGAAGCATAACTCTATGTAGGTACCATGGCCGCTCAATAAGCTATCTGGCTGAAGTACCTCCTACAAGACCAGGGCTATGCAAAGCCACAACCGGTACTGTGGTGTGACAACCGAAGCACCATTGCGCTCACCGAGAATCCAGTGTTTCATGGGCGCACAAAGCACATCGAGCTGCGCTACTTCTTTATTCGGGAGAAGGTGTAGGCAAAGGAACTCCTGGTTCAGCATGTGATCTCGAACGCCAACAGGGCTGACATCTTCACCAAAGCCCTAGACCAAGCACAACATGCAACCCATGTTGAGTTCTCAAAGTCCAAGTCGATGCCAAGCCGCCAAGTCGAAAGTCGGAAGTCGCCCCATCTGACCCCAAGTCGACTTCGACCTGAAAGTCGACTTGGGGTTTGACTATGAGAAGGCCACAAATACTGAAACTTGATCACGTACACTACATTTTTTCCATGAGGGATCTGTTTACCTGCCCAAAAACACCATTTCTGGCCCATGATTTGCCTGTTCATTTTCAGACACATGTTACCCGAGTTGCCATAAAAATAACGTTTCAACATTGTTTTGTCATAAGTCATAGTTGTAGTTATCTATCTCTTTACAGGTTTAGGAGGAGGCCTCCTCAGGCACTTGTACTATCATGTGGATAATGTTAGACAGCATGAACACATTGCGATGGAACTCTGCCTCCCTCAACTTTGGAGAGGAGGACACATATCATTCAACAGTGGAATTGAAATATTGGCAAAGCAGAAAACAAAACAGGAAATCTGGTTTGAAATATGACATTGATCACAGCACAAAAAGACATGTGGACTTGCAATGTAATCCTAACGAACTTTGCAAAGTTGCCTAGAGCGATCAGAGGCCTTCCCAGTTGCTGTGCTAACTACAGCCATTGAACCTTCTACAGTGGGGGCTCGTGAGTTGGGCGTGGATCCCAGTGTAGAACCTCCCTCTCCGGCACCTACCACAGCAGCTGCTGCTGCAATGCCTGGAGCCTCAATGTCCTTGCGTTTGTGAACACCCTGCCTGAGAATCCTTGTCACCTCTGCCACACCACCATCTTCTTCTTTGTCGTTCTCCTCATTGCTATCATAATCTCCTTGCTGCTCCATTTGTTCAATATCCTCTTCCTCGTCCTCATCCTCCTCATCGTCAGTATTTGCTTCCTCATCCCCTGCCACCTCCCTCACCTCTACCACTGCATAATTGTCACCGTCTGCTGCACCTCCAATGGTTGGGTCCCAATGGAAGTCATAGTCCTCCTCTTCCTCGACATCCCCACCTGCATCACTTCCACTGTCTCCTGTCTCCTCATCACCTGCTTGCTTGATATCCTTTGTCAACTTCCTTGCTTTCTTCTCCCCGTACGTACGTTTCAGCCGCACGTTTGTGCAGGCCAGCATCTCCAGCGGTGAAACCTTCAGACGGTTGCGCCGTGCCGTCCGAATAAGCTCCTGCTTTGAGAAGGCCCGCTCGTTGTCGGAGCTGCAGCAAGGCTGTGCCAAAGGCCGCATTGCCAGCGCCCGCAGAGTTGGCAGGCTCATCATATGGCGGGCATGCCACTTGTACGTAGGCAGCTCGCCTGCTATCGCCTATTGCACTACTTCCTTTGCCCACAGCACCTCCCTGACCTTGGACGGCTCCTCCTCCAATGTGATCCTGTTGTTCTCAAACGCCTCCAGCTCCCCATTGATTGTGTCCTGCTCGCGCTGATTCGAGAGGAGTGCACTGACGACCGTATTCCACGCCTCCACCATTTTCTTGTCGCCATCAAACGGGTGGCCGAAGTGCTGCGGGTGGCAACAATGAGCTCCGGCATGGATGGGAAAAGACATTTGATTAGTCCAACGGAAGCTCAGACGCTCTGCAACAACCTTGACCCAGTCAGGGTTGCAAGAAGCACAACGGCTGCCCCGAAAAGTAGCGAGAGAGTTCAGAGCCACCGTCCTGTCTAAAAGTGTCTCTAACACAATCCCGGCTGTCCCCCCTGCACTGTCAGCCTTACGAGTAGCAAGGAAGATTGGGAGCATCAGCTTGGTCATGGCCTTCACCTGCACCCAAAAGATGGCCATCTTGACAAGCCTGCGCACTTCCTTCTTCTTTGCCTTCCACCCAACATCCTTGCCAACAGAACCAAACTCATTCCACCTTGGGCCGCTGACAATCTTCGCAAGAGTCTCACGCAGCTTCAATAGACGCTCAAACATCGTATGCACAGACCCGAACCGGGTGGCGACAGCAAGCAACAACACCAAGCCACCCTCCGTCTTCAGCCAGGACATGAGCAAGTCCTTGTTGCGGCAGAATGACACAATGCGCTCTGCCTTGCGGATGAGGTTTTAACCCCACTCTGTGTTTGCCACATCTTTGAGCACAAGAACCAAGGAGTGGGCAACACAGTGACTGAAGAAAATAGTAGGGTACTTCTTTCGGAGCTCAAGATAGGTCTTCTTGTTTGTAGACGCGTTGTCCGTGATCACCATGACGACCTTGTCTGCGCCTTCCTCGGAGATGGCGTGGTCGATGACCGCTGCGACATGGTTGGCGTCCCTGACGACGCAGCAGGCATACCCGAACAGAAACAAGAAAAGGGCTGCACGAATCTCAACAGACGCGCTCAAACCAGAGCCCTGCACCGACACCGCCTCAACCCCAAGTTTCGGACCAATGCGACAAAAGGCGGTGCGACACGAACCTCGTAACACATCGCCTAATCGACACGGAGAAGCGCCTCCACCACGCAGGGGTCCCAGAGAACCACATAAAACTACTTTAGGTAGGATAGATCAGTGTACTTTTGCTTCCGTTACTTCTATCATTAATTAAGTCACTCTCTCATCTTTGCTGCCGCCTTCATCTCTTCGTGTCCTCAGCATGCTTGCCTACCTCGCATCGTTCAGATCAGTGGCTCGTGACTACACAGTTCAACTCAACACTTGTCTTCTCTCAACGAGAGATACGTCCTCAAGTCGCTCATTCCCGACTTGCAGAATCCTGACAGTGTTTCTGACCAGTGTCTTTCTGACCACTGTGTTTATGACCACTGTGTTTCTGACCTATGTGTTTCTGACCAATGTGTTTATGACCAGTGTGTTTCTGACCACTGTGTTTGTGACCACTGTGTTTAAGACCACTGTGTTTCTGACCACTGTGTGTCGGACCACTGTGTTTCTGACCACTGTGTTTCTGACCACAGTGTTTATGACCACAATGTTGCTGACCACTGTCTTTATGACTAGTGTGTATCTGACCAGTGTGGTTCTAACCACTGTGTTTCTGACCACGGTGTTTCTGACCACTGTGTTTCTGACCAATGTGTTTCTGACCACTGTGTTTCGGACGGGTTGTTTCTAACCAGTGTGTATCTGACCAGTTTGTTTCTGACCACTGTGCTTCTGACAAGTGTGTTTCTGACCACTGTGTTACTGACCAGTGTGTTTCTGACCGCTGTGTTTCTGACCACTGTGTTTCTGACCAGTGGGTTTCTTACCGCTGTGTTTCTGACCACTGTGTTTCTGACCACTGTGTTTCTGACCACTGTGTTTCTGACCACTGTGTTTCTCACCACTGTGTTTCTGACCACTGTATTTTTGACAACTGTGTTTATGACTTGTGTGTTTCTAACCAATGTGTTTCTGACAAGTGTGTTTCTGACCCCAGTGGTTCTGACCACTGTGTTTCTGACCACTGTGGTTCTGACCACTGTGTTTATGACCACTGCTTTTCTGACCACTGTGTTCATGACCACTGCTTATCTGACCACTGTGTTTCTGACCACTGTGTATCCGACCATTGTGTTTCTGAACACTGTGTTTATGACCACTGTGTTTCTGACAAGTGTATTTCTGACCACTGTGTTTCTGACAAGTGTGCTCTGACCACTGTGTTTCTGACCACTGTGTTTATGACCAGTGTGTTTCTGACCACTGTATTGCTGACAAGTGTCTTCTGACCAGTGTGTTTTTGACCAGACTGTTTCTGACAAGTGTGTTTCTGACCGCTGTGTTCCTGACCACTTTGTTTCTGACCACTATGTTTCGGACCACTGTGTTTCTGACCAGTGTGTTTGTGACCAGTGTGTTCCTGACCATTGTGTTTCCGACCAGTGTGTTTCTGACCACTATGTTTCTGACCACTGTGTGTTTGACCACTGTGTTTCTGACCACTGTGTTTCTGACTAGTGTGTATCAGACCACAATGTTTCTGACCACTGTGTTTCTGACCACAATGTTTCTGACCAGTGTGTTTCTGACCAGAGTGTTTCTGACCACCGTGTTTCTGACCACTGTGTTTCTGACCACGGTGTTCCTGACCACTGTGGTTTTGACTAGTGTGTATGTGACGACTGTGTTTCTTACCACTGTCTTTCTGAACAGTGTGTTTCTGACAACTGTGTTTGTGACCACTGAGTTTCTGAACAGTGTGTTTTTTACCACTGTAATGCTGACCACCGTGCCTCTGACCACTGTGTTTCTGACCACTGTGTTTGTGACCACGGAGTTTCTGAACACTGTGTTTCTGACCAGTGTGTGTCTGCCTAGTGTGTTTATGACCATTGTGTTTCTGACCACTGTGTTTCTGACCAGTGTATTTCGGACCACTGTGTTTATGACCGGTGTGTTTCTGACCACTGTGTTTCTGACAAGTGTGTTTATGAACAGTGTGTTTCTGACCACTGTGTTTCTGACCAGTGTGTTTTTGACCATTGTGTTTCTGAAGACTGTGTTTATAACCCTGTGTTTCTGAGCACTGTGTTTCTTACTACTGTGTTTCTGACCACTGTGTTTCTGACCACTGTGTTTCTGACCACTATGTTTCTGACCACTGTGTTTCTGACCACTGTGTTTCTGACCACTGTATTTGTGACCAGTATGTTTCTGACCAGTGTGTTTCCGACCACTGTGTTTCTTACCACTGTGCTTCTGACCACTGTGCTCCTGACCACTGTGTGTCTGACCACAGTGTTTCTGACCACTGTGTTTCTGACCACTGTGTTTATGACCACTGTGTTGCTGACCACTGTCTTTATGACCAGTGTGTTTCTGACCAGTGTGTTTCTGACCACTATGTTTGTGACCAGTGTATTTCTGACCACTGTGTTTCTTACCACTGTGTTTCTGACCAGTGGGTTTCTGACCGCTGTGTTTCTGACCACTGTGTTTCTGACCACTGTGTTTCTGACCACAGTGTTTCTGACCATTGTGTTTCTGACCGCTGTATTTCTAACCACTCTGTTTCTGACTTGTATATTTCTGACCACTCTGTTTCTGACCAGTGGGTTTCTGACCGCTGTGTTTCTGACCACTGTGTTTCTGACAACTGTGGGTCTGACCACTGTGTTTATGACCACTGTGTTTCTGACCAATGTGTGTCTGACCACAATGTTTCTGACCAGTGTGTTTCTGACCAGTGTGTTTCTGACCACTGTGTTTATGATCACTGTGTTTCTGACAACTTTGTTTCTGTCCAGTGTTCTTTCTGATCAGTGTGCTTCTTACTATTGTGTTTCTGACCACTGTATTTCTGACCACTGTGTTTCTGACAAGTGTGTTTCTTACCACTGTGTTTCTGGCCACTGTGGATCTGACCAGTGTGTTTCTGACCAGTGTGTTTCTGACCACTGTGTTTCTGACCAGTGTGCTTCTGACCACTGTTTTTCTGACCACTGTGTTCATGACCCTGTGTTTCTGACCAGTGTGTTTCTTACGACTGTGTTTCTGACCATTGTGTTTTTGACCACTGTGTGTCTGACCATTGTGTTTCTGACCGCTGTGTTTCTGACCACTGTGTCTCAAAACAGTGTGTCTCTGACCAGTGTGTTTCTGACCAGTGTGTTTCTGACCACTGTGTTTGTGACCACTGTGTTTCTCACCACTGTGTTCCTCACCACTGTGTGTCTGACCACTGTGTGTCTGACCACTGTGTTTCTGACCACTGTACTAATGACCACTGTGTTGCTGACCACTGTCGTTTTGACCAGGACCAGTGTGTTTTTGACCACTGTGTTTCTGACCACTGTGTTTGTGACCACTGTGTTTCTGACCACTGTGTTTCTGACCACTATGTTTCTCACCACTGCGTTTCTGGCTGCTGTATTTTTGACCACTGTGTTTATGAATTGTGTGTTTCTGACCACTGTGTTTATGACCAGTGTGTTCCTGACCACAGTGGTTATGAGCACTGTGTTTCTGACCACTGTGGTTCTGACCTCTGTGTTTATGACCACTTCTTTTCTGACCACTGTGTTTATGACCACTGCTTATCTGACCATTGTGTTTCTGACCATTGTGTTTCCGACCACTGTGTTTCTGACCACTATGTTTCTGTCCACTGTGCTCCTGACAAGTGTGTTTCTGACCACTGTGTTTCTGACCAGTGTGCTTTGACCACTGTGTTTCTAACCACTGTGTTTGTGACCAATGTGATTTTGACCACTGTATTGCTGACAAGTGTGTTCTGACCAGTGTGTTTCTGACCAGTGTGTTTCTGACAACTGTGTTTCTGACCGCTGTGTTTCTGACCACTGTGTTTCTGACCACTGTGTTTTGGACCACTGTGTTTCTGACCAGTGTGTTTGTGACCAGTGGGTTTCTGACAATTGTGTTTCTGACCAGTGTGTTTGTGACCATCGTGTTTCTGACCACTGTGTTTTTGACCACTGTGTTTCTGACCACTGTGTTTCTGACCACTGTGGTTTTGACTATTGTGTGTCAGACAATTGTGTTTCCTACCACTATGTTTCTGACCAGTGTGTTTTTGACCACTGAGTTTCTGACCAGTGTGTTTTTGACCACCGTAATGCAGACCACCGTGCCTATGACCACTGTGTTTTTGACCACTGTGTTTCTGACCACGGAGTTTCTGAACACTGTGTTTCTGACCTGTGTGTCTCTGCCCAGTGTTGTTATGACCACTGTGTTTCTGACCACTGTGTATCCGACCAGTGTATTTGTGACCACTGTGTTTCTGACTGGTGTGTTTTTGACCACTGTGTTTCTGACCAGAGTGTTTCTGACAAGTGTGTTTCTGACCAATGTGTTTCTGACCACTGTGTTTCTGACCAGTGTGTATTTGACCAGTGTGTTTCTGAACACTGTGTTTATGACCCAGTGTTTCTGACAACTATGTTTCTTACCACTGTGTTTCTGACCACTGTGTTTCTGACCACTGTGTTTCTGACCAGTGTGTTTCTGACCAGTGTGTTTCTGACCAGTGTGTTTCTGACCAGAGTGTTTCTAACAAGTGTGTTTCTGACCAATGTGTTTCTGACCAGTTTGTTTTGGATAGTGTGTTTCTGACCAGTGTGTCTCTGAGCACTGTGTTTCTGACCATTGTGTTTCTGACCACTGTGTTTCTGACCAGTGTGTTTCTGACCAGTGTGTCTATGAGCACTGTGTTTCTGACCATTGAGTTTCTGACCACTGTGCTCCTGACCACTAT
The DNA here is from genome assembly GCA_023375785.1 of Penium margaritaceum. NCBI lineage: Eukaryota > Viridiplantae > Streptophyta > Zygnematophyceae > Desmidiales > Peniaceae > Penium > Penium margaritaceum. Next base: position 37,653 of record SZWC01004534.1, on the reverse strand, counting down.
GTCTTTGACCACTGTGTTTCAGACCACTGTGTTTCTGACCACTGTTTTATGACCAATGTATTGCTGACCACTGTCTTTATGACCAGTGTGTTTCTCACCAGTGTGCTTCTGACGACTTCGTTTCTGACCACTGTCTTTCTGACCAATGTGTTTTGACCAATGTGTTTCTGACCAGTTTGTTTTGGACAGTGTGTTTCTGACCAGTGTGTTTCTGGCCACTGTGTTTCTGACCAGTGTATTTCTGACCACTATGTTTCTGACCACTGTGTTTCTGACCAGTGGGTTTCTTACCGCTGTGTTTCTGACAACTTTGTTTCTGACCACAGTGTTCCTGACCATTGTGTTTCTGACCACCATGTTTCTGACTGCTGTCTTTCTCATAACTGTGTTTCTGACTTGTATGTTTCGGACCACTGTGTTTCTGACCAGTATGTTTCTGACCAATGTGGTTCTGACGACTGTGTTTCTGACAACTGTCGTTCTGACCACTGTGTTTATGACCACTGTGTTTCTGACCAATGTGTGTCTGACCACTGTGTTTCTGACCGGTGTGTTTGTGACCACTGTGTTTCTAATCACTGTGATTATGATCACTGTGTTTCTGACAACTTTGTTTGTGTCCAGTGTTTTTTCTGACCACTGTGCTTCTGACCACTATGTTTCTGACCAGTGTATTTCTGACCACTGTGTTGCTGACCAGTGTGTTTCCGACCACTGTGTTTCTGACCGCTGTGGTTCTGACCAGTGTGTTTCTGACCAGTGTGTTTCTGACCACTGTGTTTCTGACCAGTGTGTTTTTGACCATTGTGTTTCTGACCACTGTGTTTATGACCCTGTGTTTCTGACCACTGTGTTTCTTACCACTGTGTTTCTGACCACTGTGTTTCTGACCAGTGTGTCTCTGACCACAATGTTTCTGACCACTGTGTTACTGACCACAGTGTTCCTGACCAGTGTGTTTCTGACCAGTGTGTTTCTGACCACTGTGTTTCTGACCAGTGTGTCTCTGACCACAATGTTTCTGACCACTGTGTTACTGACCACAGTGTTCCTGACCAGTGTGTTTCTGACCAGTGTGTTTCTGACCACTGTGTTTCTGACCAGTGTGTCTCTGACCACAATGTTTCTGACCACTGTGTTACTGACCACAGTGTTCCTGACCAGTGTGTTTCTGACCAGTGTGTTTCTGACCACTGTGTTTCTGACCAGTGTGTTCTGACCAGTGTGTTTCTGACCAGTGTGTTTCTGACCACTGTGTTTCTGACCAGTGTGTTTTTGACCATTGTGTTTCTGACCACTGTGTTTATGACCCTGTGTTTCTGACCACTGTGTTTCTTACCACTGTGTTTCTGACCACTGTGTTTCTGACCACTGTGTTTCTGACCACTGTGTTTCTGACCACAATGTTTCTGACCACTCTGTCTCAGAACAGTGTGTATCTCACCAGTGTGTTTCTAACCAGTGTGTTTCTGACCACTGTGTTTGTGACCACTGTGTTTCTGACCACTGTGTTCCTGACCACTGTCTGTCTGACCATAGTGTTTCTGACCACTTTGTTTCTGACCACAATGTTAATGACCACTGTGTTGCTGACCACTGTTGTCTTGACCAGTGAGTTTCTGACCAGTGTGTTTCTGACCAGGGTGTTTTTGACCACTGTGTTTCTGACCACTGTGTTTCTGACCACTGTGTTTCTCACCACTGTGGTTCTGACCGCTGTGTTTTTTCCACTGTGTTTATGACTTGTGTGTTTGTGACCACTGTGTTTCTGACCAGTGTGTTTCTGACCACAGTGGTTCTGACCATTGTGTTTCTAACCACTGTGGTTCTGATCACTGTGTTTATGACCACTCCTTTTCTGACTACTGTGTTTATGACCACTGCTTATCCGACCACTTTGTTTCTGACCACTGTGTTTCCGACCACTGTGTTTCTGACCACTGTGTTTATGACCACTGTGTTTCTGACAAGTGTGTTTCTGACACTGTGTTTCTGATCAGTGTGCTTTGACCACTGTGTTTCTGACCACTGTGTTTCTGACCAGTGTGTTCTGACCAGTGTGTTTCTGACCAGTGTGTTTCTGACAAGTGTGTTTCTGACCGCTGTGTTTCTGACCACTGTGTTTCTGACCACTGTGTTTCGGACCACTGTGTTTCTGACCACTGTGTTTGTGACCACTGTGTTTCTCACCATTGTGTTTCTGACCAGTGTGTTTCTGACCACATTGTTTCTGACCACTGTGTGTTTGACCACTGTGTTTCTGACCACTGTGTTTCTGACCAGGGTGTTCTGACCAGTGTGTTTCTGACCAGTGTGTTTCTGACCGCTGTGTTTCTGACCAGTGTGTTTCTGACCAGTGTGTTTCTGACCGCTGTGTTTCTGACCAGTGTGTTTCTGACCAGTGTGTTTCTGACCGCTGTGTTTCTGACCAGTGTGTTTCTGACCAGTGTGTTTCTGACCGCTGTGTTTCTGACCAGTGTGTTTCTGACCAGTGTGTTTCTGACCGCTGTGTTTCTGACCAGTGTGTTTCTGACCAGTGTGTTTCTGACCGCTGTGTTTCTGACCAGTGTGTTTCTGACCAGTGTGTTTCTGACCGCTGTGTTTCTGACCAGTGTGTTTCTGACCAGTGTGTTTCTGACCGCTGTGTTTCTGACCAGTGTGTTTCTGACCAGTGTGTTTCTGACCGCTGTGTTTCTGACCAGTGTGTTTCTGACCAGTGTGTTTCTGACCGCTGTGTTTCTGACCAGTGTGTTTCTGACCAGTGTGTTTCTGACCGCTGTGTTTCTGACCAGTGTGTTTCTGACCAGTGTGTTTCTGACCGCTGTGTTTCTGACCAGTGTGTTTCTGACCAGTGTGTTTCTGACCGCTGTGTTTCTGACCAGTGTGTTTCTGACCAGTGTGTTTCTGACCGCTGTGTTTCTGACCAGTGTGTTTCTGACCAGTGTGTTTCTGACCGCTGTGTTTCTGACCAGTGTGTTTCTGACCAGTGTGTTTCTGACCGCTGTGTTTCTGACCAGTGTGTTTCTGACCAGTGTGTTTCTGACCGCTGTGTTTCTGACCAGTGTGTTTCTGACCAGTGTGTTTCTGACCGCTGTGTTTCTGACCAGTGTGTTTCTGACCAGTGTGTTTCTGACCGCTGTGTTTCTGACCAGTGTGTTTCTGACCAGTGTGTTTCTGACCGCTGTGTTTCTGACCAGTGTGTTTCTGACCAGTGTGTTTCTGACCGCTGTGTTTCTGACCAGTGTGTTTCTGACCAGTGTGTTTCTGACCGCTGTGTTTCTGACCAGTGTGTTTCTGACCAGTGTGTTTCTGACCGCTGTGTTTCTGACCAGTGTGTTTCTGACCAGTGTGTTTCTGACCGCTGTGTTTCTGACCAGTGTGTTTCTGACCAGTGTGTTTCTGACCGCTGTGTTTCTGACCAGTGTGTTTCTGACCAGTGTGTTTCTGACCGCTGTGTTTCTGACCAGTGTGTTTCTGACCAGTGTGTTTCTGACCGCTGTGTTTCTGACCAGTGTGTTTCTGACCAGTGTGTTTCTGACCGCTGTGTTTCTGACCAGTGTGTTTCTGACCAGTGTGTTTCTGACCGCTGTGTTTCTGACCAGTGTGTTTCTGACCAGTGTGTTTCTGACCGCTGTGTTTCTGACCAGTGTGTTTCTGACCAGTGTGTTTCTGACCGCTGTGTTTCTGACCAGTGTGTTTCTGACCAGTGTGTTTCTGACCGCTGTGTTTCTGACCAGTGTGTTTCTGACCAGTGTGTTTCTGACCGCTGTGTTTCTGACCAGTGTGTTTCTGACCAGTGTGTTTCTGACCGCTGTGTTTCTGACCACTGTGTTTCTGACCACTGTGTTTGTGACCACTGTGTTTCTCACCATTGTGTTTCTGACCAGTGTGTTTCTGACCACATTGTTTCTGACCACTGTGTGTTTGACCACTGTGTTTCTGACCACTGTGTTTCTGAGCAGTGTGTCTCTGACCACAATGTTTCTGACCACTGTGTTACTGACCACAGTGTTCCTGACCAGTGTGTTTCTGACCAGTGTGTTTCTGACCACCGTGTTTCTGACCACTGTGTTTCTGACCACAGTGTTCCTGACCAGTGTGTTTCTGACCACTGTGTTTCTGACCAGTGTGTCTCTGACCACAATGTTTCTGACCACTGTGTTACTGACCACAGTGTTCCTGACCAGTGTGTTTCTGACCAGTGTGTTTCTGACCACCGTGTTTCTGACCACTGTGTTTCTGACCACAGTGTTTCTCACCCCTGTATTTCTGACCACTGTGGTTTTGACTAGTATGTATATGACGACTGTGTTTCTGACCACTGTGTTTCTGACCATTGTGTTTCTGACAAGTGTGTTTCTGACCACCGTGTTTCTGACCACTGTGTTTTTGAC
>SZWC01004533.1:126100-142220 GCA_023375785.1 Penium margaritaceum | reverse complement strand
TTAGAACCGTGATGATTTCAAGCATTTAATTCTCGCATGATTTTGGAAACTTCAATGAAAAGCCTGATGGACGGTACAAGCTAGAGTGACTACGTCAATAGTCTAGCATGACAAAGTACACTCAGTAATGTTATCTACACATCACTGGCAATCACATGCCCTCAACGTAATCTGATTTCACTACAGCAATAGCCTCAAGCTTGAGATGCGTTGACCAATCACATTGTTTGGCATTCAAAATAGCCTTCCATAAAAAATCATAGTAGGTGACTTCATCGACATCCTTGAAGACAATGCTTGGATATTTGAATCCAATGGCCAACAATCTCAAAGCCACAATTCCCATCATGGTGGCGGGATGTCATAATTGATGGAATACTCTGCTCTTATAGATATGGAAGCCGTCAATCAATAGTACCAACAGCTATGGTGGACTTGTATGAAGCCAAACCACATATTGTGTGCTGCTAGAAGCAGTAGCAATAGGAAAAAATACATGGAAATCAAAGAAAACTCAAAGGAGCCAGGAAACGACATAGGACACAAGTAGAGGATAAACCTCCTTTCTAGTCAGAATATTCTCTTCTGGCAAATTGCCTGTCTGAACGATTCTTAACGCCATATAAGAGGGTTCTTGTAANAGCCGTCAATCAATAGTACCAACAGCTATGGTGGACTTGTATGAAGCCAAACCACATATTGTGTGCTGCTAGAAGCAGTAGCAATAGGAAAAAATACATGGAAATCAAAGAAAACTCAAAGGAGCCAGGAAACGACATAGGACACAAGTAGAGGATAAACCTCCTTTCTAGTCAGAATACTCTCTTCTGGCAAATTGCCTGTCTGAACGATTCTTAACGCCATATAAGAGGGTTCTTGTAATTACAAGGGTTGACTTGAGTACAAAGACGAGTAACTGCCAATAGTGGTACGAGTGTAACCGAGGGGATGCCAATGTTGCAAACAAAATGGTTCTACCGGATGGAGGCAGATGACACTTTTATGAGTGATGAGAAGGCTCATATGCTGGCTTTCAAGACAAAAAATGAGTGTTGGAAAGATAAATTGTCAACGGAAGATTGCACATTCATTCAATTCTTCAACCTCTCCCACTAAAAATCAAATAACTACATGATGTAATGGTCTAGAGGACTTACCTCATGAGCAACAATAAAAACATACTGAGACAATTTTTTCTTCACCAGCACAATACGCAAGTGGAGTAGATGAGTGAAGCAGTCTACACCAACACTAATGAAAAAAGGAAAACCTACATCTAATCGAGCTATCCACGACATAGTGGTTATTATGGGAAGCTACATAGGAAGGAGAAGCAGAGGACCTTATAGCAACTGCAACATGACAAAGAACAACACTATTATCACTCAACATGGCCAAGAGATGTGTTCAAAGAGGAGTCCATGTGGAACCTGGCCAAGAGGAAAAAATCACAAAAGCCAATGTAGTTGAATCAACATTCTCATTGACCTCCAAACTGGCAAGGTTTGTAAACATACCAATGGAGTTTCCACCGCTCATCAAAGATTTTAGACGAACTTCCTTGAAAGCTACCATTTACAACAAGTTGTTCACCACCACATCAAGCTAAAGCCAGGCAACAGACTGACGGTTCGGGAAACATATCGGATCAACAACCAGGATCTCACCAAGCTGAAACACGGGCTGGACAACAGTTGGTGTTTCATCTTATGGACCCATCCATGTCAACATACTTGTGCTCTTTCTAAAAAAAGGAGAATGGTAAAATGCGAATGTGTGTGGAATACCAAGCATTAAATAGTATCGCCATCAACAACGGTTACCATATCTTTGCGAGAAGACACAATTGTTGACCAACTCCAATGAGCGTAAATATTCACCATATTTGTATATTATAGAAGGACATTGAGAAAACGGCATTCTACATTCACAAAGAGAAATTGATTCACAGTCTTGCCGTTTGGACTCGCAAATGTCCCATCAATGTTTCTCGTAGCAATGAATGATATTCTAAGGTTATACCATAAGGAATTTGTTATCGTCTACCTCGATGACAACATCCAACATTGGCCACCGTTTGATTGAGTTTTGGATCACATCAACAGCAAGAAACGAATCATGTTTGACCCAAACGATATTGATAGTCACTGATTGGGCAATTTCCACCAATATTTAACTGCGTTACGTGACTCGGTCAAAACCAGAGCAGAGGTCATAGTGCTCTAGGTGAGCCCCCAACATGATGGTGCCAAGGGCCAAGTAATGCGAGCCGCTGCCAGTCCTCATGCAAGTTTAGAAACAGCCGCTTGGCGTTTTGTGGCTGTCACAAGTTCCTCTGTTGCTTCAACCTCTGATCCTTCCCATAGCCATTGCTTTTATGTGGGTCACTCGACTAGAGGTTGGTGTCGTTCTCTTCCATTAATGCTGACGTAAACTGCTTCGCTGCTCCAGTCAACCTACATATTATGCCAGTGTAGGAAATCTTGCACGAGGATTAAATCTGTGGTCGCTCATTGGGCAAGTCCTCTAGACCGTTATGTCGTGCAGATCTCTGATTTGTAGCCGGCGTGTTTTACAAATTCGACAGATCTACAGCCGTCGATCGATGTTTTCATTTTGAAAACTATCATTTATGTCTGCAAACCCAACTTCCCAACCATGTCCTAGCTAACGAAACTGTGAGAAGCTCCTCCATCCAATATTGGTGGTATCATTGTGCAACTTTTACAACCCCTCGGTTGTACTCGCAATAGTATCAACGGTGGGTCGTCCTCATACCCCTCGTCAAACTTTGCGATCTAGGGAACCCTCATCTTCGGTCGGCATAGATGTTGTGAGCTGCTCAAATGGACGATCGGTCGGCATAGATTTTTTTTAACCGGACAAGAGCCTCGTTGACTACTCCGGCACTCTACCGTTTCTCAATTCCTCATTCTAGTTCTGCGACTTCCCCATCCCTTTTTGGCCTACTGTTACCGCTTTTGGCAATCGCGTGAAATGTGACCATGTTTTTCGCAAGTCCGGCAGAGCCCTTGATCACGCTCATCGACGGCATCGATCTCCATCAGAGATGAGGTTTCCAACGATGGTGAATTTCCTTCGCCACGATAAGGATCGTGGCTTTGGGGTCGCCAGGAGTTGAATTCCTGCATCTGAGCGTTGTAGTTGACGCTGTCGATACGACCAGTTACTGTGATCATTCCTGAAAGGTCATCTTGGATGCCAAAAATGGTGATCGCTTGCCAAATATCTCGCTTGAGACCATAATTTTGGTAAAAACACAGTTCGTCCGGGGTGATGTCACTGGCGGTGATGATTTCGCGGAAACGCCCATCGTACTCAGTCACGTTGGACTACTGACGCAGACATTGGAGTCTCTACCATGCGTTAGACCTCCATTCAGCTTCCTAGAGCAAGCGAGTGTAGCGCGTACAGAGTTCCTCCATGTTTCTAGTGGTATGAGGGAGTGGTGCCATGTTAGATTGATTTGCTTAAGAGGTAGTACGCTTACAATCGACGATGTGAGAGCGGTCACAAAAGCCGCCCATATAGTTCCATCGATCTCCTGCTTTCGTTGGATGGCCTTTGGATCGAACCACCAACTTAAAGTCGTGCCATGCAAAAGCAAGGCCGTGCTGCCAATTTTCTTTTTCTTTTCACTGGCTCTAGCAGCGGTGAAGTACACCTCCCAACTCATCAGCCACATCTTGACCGTATGTCCCTTGGAGTTTGCGGGACTGAACGACTCAGGGAGTGCAGATCGAATCTAGGGTTCACTCGAGAGCTGCAAATCTTTTTCAGTGAGCACTGCTTCACACGCATGAGAATCTGGAAGCACCTCCATCACCGTGTTGAGCTCTTGGAGAAGATGGTTGTTCAAGCTCTAGAGTCCAGACAATTTCTAATAGAGGTCTTCCTTCATTCGCGCTTACCCACCGGTGCCTCCCATTGTGCCAGGTGTAAAAAAACGTGCTACAGTGGGGGTGAAGGGTTTTTCGGGCCCGCGGGATCCGTCATCGGATTGGCCGTCGGGTTGGTCGACGTTGCATGCAACCTGGTTCGCCCGGAGGGCGTCGGTGTTCGCGTGCTGCTGATCCGCCATCGTCGGAGTACTCATTGGGAACCGCTGCTCATCGCCGGGTGTGCTCGCTCTATTCACCATTGTCATTGCAAAGTATGCAATCTTGTAAACAATAGAGATGCGTCGATAACTTGTGCGAGGTCGTCGCCAGGTAGTTAATGCCTTGTTGCCCCTCCAGTGCAGCCGTGCTCTGATACCAAGTGTTACGCCGAGCGAAACGTGGGTGGTTCGAAGGGATGAGGTATGGGACAATAGACGATTCAAGTTTTTAGGACAAATGGATAATCTGTATTGAGCAGTAAGTGTACTTCGATGACAAGAAACGAGTGATTCCAGCACATGTATACAATGCCGAGAATGAGAATGAGGCTTAAGTTGGGTCATTGGCATTCGAGCCAGGTGAGTTGTGCGAGGTCGTGCCATGAGTGGTGAATCCGAGAAGCTCTGCTAAGAAATTGGGGGGCTTTGAGAATATGTTGACAACATTTGAGCGTCAACAAGAAGTCGAACGAACGATATCGAAACATCAATATGGTTCGTGACACTTTCGTTCGAACTTTCTTGAAAGGGGTTGAAGTTGTCAGAAACTTGTGAAACAGGACACCAGAGGTGGGGGCAATCGGCCAAAATTCTCTCGGTAAAATGACGGAAACAATCCTGAAGTTGCTGGACGGTTGGCCATGAAAATAAGACAGAAATGCCCACACGTGAGCTTTAGGGACTCGTGTATGTGAGGGACGTAACTGGCCGATCGGCGTAGAAATCCTAAAGTCATTGCACGGTGGGCCATGAATGTAAAATAAAAATGACCTCTCGCGAGTTTTAGGGACTTGTGTACGTCAGGGATGTAACAGAGCTATCGTGGGGCTTAGGTGGAGATATATATTCTTAAAAGCCAATGCCCCTTGTGTTTTATATGTTTACATAATAGGAGACTTGTTTTAGATTTTAAAAACAGGTGTCAAAGCGCACATATGGGAGAAGAATTGGTTGGACTGAATATGAAGTTGAAAATTGGGGGTGGATAACGAATTATCTTAGGATAAAAATGTGCCGGGTGCCGAGTTCGACCCCCCTCTTGACGCGAACTACCTCCCGTTGGGATTTGTGAGAATATTCACCACAGCTTCCTAGCAATGCTGCTGCTGACGTGGCAGCACAGACCGGTCAGCTTAACGCACTAGCATGCAAGCGGGTGCGAGAACAGCAAGGGTCAGGCTAGGAGAGACAAGACAAGTCTCAGAAGCTGCATTGCAGTGAATGTGCAGAGAGAGTTGACAAATGATAGGTCCACAGCATAAATAGCCGCCGCGGCTCACAGCGGGTGGCGCACGCGGCGGCACCTGTCGATCCTGAACCGGCCCAAAACCACTGTTTTGGCCATAACTCTGCACACAGGCGTCCAAACGGAGCGCCGTCTGATCCTACGGATGCAAGACGAAAAGACAGACACAACGACTGGTCACACGCCTATGTCCGGCAGCAGCCGGAGAGTGTAAGAAAACAAACATGCAAATCAGCCAGGCAGGGCTGTCCACCGAGAAAATCCTGAAGGTCTCCAAACGCAGTCCGTAGGTCGTGGCAACCCTCTGATACACCAGGTAGGCTACTAGGCTGCCTCCAGCGGGTGGAGCACCACCTCAGGGGACTCCGTCTCCAGCTGGGTCCGCCTCAGGGATCTGCACGAGCATGGACACGGCCGAGTGGTCACAACCAACTGTACAACTATGTATGACTGACAGCATGACAACACTCCCCCATGACCCGATGGTACGCATGTCCATACACGTGCAGAACGCGTGCCGGTGCAACACAGAGTGCTCAACAGAGACCCGGACAGTCACCCACTCTCAGACAGGGGTCGCAACCCGACGGAACGAATAGCCCCGAGGAACTTCCCACGAGCCAGTGCCTTGGTCAGAAAGTCAGCGCGCTGCAAGTCTGTGCCCACCAAGACGATGGAGATCAACTGCCGCTCCACCAGATCGCGCACGAAATGGTACTCGACAGCGATGTGCTTCGTGCGTGCGTGGAACACACCAGAGTTCTCAGCGATCGCGAGAGCACTCTGGTTGTCGCAGCGGAGGATGATGGTAGGCACCGACTGACCCAAACACTGAAACAGCCGCTGCAACCACACTGCCTCAGCGGCGCCAGCGCCCAGAGCAACATACTCAGCCTCTGAGGAGCTGCGAGCAGTGCACCCCTGCTTGCCGCTGCGCCAAGACACAACGGTGCCACCAAGCAGGAACACGTAACCCGTGCAACTGCATCCATCAGGACTCCACGCCCAGTCGCTGTCGGTGTAGCCATCTACCACAACCGAGCACTGTCTCCGAAAGCAGAGACCGTGATACGGTGTGGAGACCACGTACCGGACGACTCGCAAAGCTGCCTGCAGAGCGCGAGCCCGAGGGGACTGACTGAACTGTGCGAGTAGGTTGACAACGAACGCAATGTCGGGACGCGTGGTCGTGGCCAAGTACATCAGTGAGCCAATGATGCGCAAGTACAGGGTCACGTCCACAGCCTCGCCGAGATCGGCTGGGTCGGTCACCTTCAGAGCGTCCTGCCCGTTGGGAGTGATGGGTGACGAGGCGGCGGGGACAGCGGCAAGGAGGTCAGCAAACCGCTCCCCCACAACCTGTGCATATCGTGCTTGATGGAGGAGGAGTGTCCGTCGACGACGATCACGCACAATCTCCATTATGAGGAAAACAGCCGCTGGACCAAGGTCCTTCATCCTGTAGGCGGCCTGCAGGACCGCCTTGGCCTCCTTCACGGCCTCCAGTGAAGGAGACGCAATCAGGAGATCGTCCACGTACACCAGAATGGCAGTGAGGTGCTCGGCTGTCCGATGGATGAAGAGTGACGAATCGGCGTCGCTCTGGACGTATCCAGTCTGCGTGAGGGTGCGAGTGATCTCTTGGTTCCAGCACCGGGGCGACCGCTTCAGACCATACAAGGCCTTGCGCAAGCGCCAGACCTTGTTGTCTTCGACCTCAAACCCAGGTGGCTGGACCATGTAGATTTCCTCCTCCAAGGTGCCATGGAGGAACGCATTGTTCACATCCATCTGGTGCAGTTCCCAGTCATGATGGACGACCACACCAAGCAGCACGCGGGCTGTGGTCATGCGACCAACAGGGGCAAAGGTGTCAGTGAAGTCCACCCCCTCAACCTGAGAGAACCCCTTGGCAGTCAAGCGGGCCTTATAGCGGTCCAGTGAGCCGTCAGGCTTCACCTTCTTGCGGAAGACCCACTTGGCCTGCACGACCTTCCGTCCCTCAGGACGGTCGACCAGCTCAAAGACTCCGTGCTCCCGGATGGCCCTGAGCTCGTCCTCACAGGCGGCCCGCCACTGCTCAGCATCATCTCCTGAGAGCGCCTCCTTTAACGTGTCTGGATCGGGGACCGCCAAAGGAGAGCGCCGAGTGGCCAGGACACACGCCTCGCGGGTCGGACGGACCACAACCAGGTCAGCGGCAGCTGCCTGTGCAGCCTCGTGCTTGTCGGCGATTAGCTGGTGCCCAATGGGACAGGCTGGGTGCACCTCCGTGTAGGTGCCTTGGACACTCAGGCCGAGAGCCTTCGTGCCAGGGTCACCACTGTGCACGCTGCGCGTGCGTCGTCTGGATGGCGCAACCGCAGTCGGAGGTGCACGTGAGGCCAGTGGGCGGAGACGTCCACCTGGCCCATGGGAGTAGCTAGAGTCTGAGCTGACCGATGGCTCAAGCACAGGGAGGGCAGGCGCTGTGTCTGGAGACGCTGCAGGCGCGGGCGAGTCAGTCGCGGCAGGCGCGGGCGAAGCAGGCGCTGCAGGCGCGGGCGAGACAGTCGCGGCAGGCGCGGGCGAGGCGGTCGTGGCGGGCGTGAGTGAGGCAGACGGTGCAGGCGCAATCGAGGCAGGTGCAGCTCCCGCACGCGAGGCAGGTGGAGCTCCCGCAGGCGAGGCAGGTGCAGCGCCCGCCGGCGAGGCAGGTGCAGCGCCCGCCGGCGAGGCAGGTGCAGCTCCCGCAGGTGAGGCAGGCACCGCGGGGGCAGGCGAGGCAGGAGACGAGGCAGTCGCGGCAGGTGCGGGCGAGACAGTCGTGGCAGGCGCGGGCGATGCAGTCGCGGTAGGCGCAAGCGAGGCAGGCGTAGTGACCACAGGCCCGATAGCAATGACAGCCGGGTCAATGGTGACCAGCGTCGGTCCCACCCCGGAGGCACCCCGGAAGGACTCACCCTCTGGGGCAGACTCCCTCAGCCGACGGGAGGCCTCACAGGTGGGAACGTGAGATGCTGCCTGGGTGAGAATGGCAGACAGGTCGCGGTACGACAGTGCCTCAAAAAACAGCGCGTCGCGCGACTCAACAATGCGGTGGCGACCCGCATCCCAGAAACGCCACGCTTTGGAGCGCGAGGAGACACCGAGGAAGGCACACATCCGGCCGCGCGGAGAGACCTTGGACCCCTGCTGGTCCTTGGTGTACCGGACGCAAGCCAAGGAACCCCAGACGCGAGCAAGCCTGAGGTCCGCACGGTGACCGAACCACAGCTCATACGGCGTGACGTGGTCCGGCAAGGGACCGTGCGGGAGGTGGTTCCAGACCCACGTCATGTAGGCGAAGCCCTCGAAGGCGAAGGACTCCGGGAGACCGCACTCAACGCGCATAGCGCGGACCGCGTCCTGCATGGTGCGGTTCCAGCGCTCAGACACACCGTTCTGCTGTGGCGTAGCAGGCACCGAGAGCTGGTGACAGATACCAAGCTCGGCGAAGTGAGTGGTCAGCTCACCGAGATACTCACCGCCGTGGTCAGAGCGGAAGGTGTAGAGGGAGTGACGAGACTGACGCTCAGCCATCACGAGCCACAAGCGCACGGCAAGAGCGGCATCGCTCTTGTGGCGGAGGCAGTAAACCCACCGCATGCGGGTGAAGTCATCCGTGAGGGTAAGGACATACCGACCACGGTTAGCGACAGACTCGACAGGGAGAGGTCCGAGGAGGTCCGAGTGGACAAGCTCCAGGGGACGCTACACGCGAGTAACGGAGGCAGGGTAGGTGCAGCGATGCATTTTACCCTGAGCGCAGAACAGACAGTCGGTCTTAGGCGGCTTCTCAAAGGAAGCCGCGTCAAGACCGAAGGCGGCTGTGTACGGATGAGCTTGGACACAGTGTCCGTGCCCACATGACACAGGCGCCGGTGTAACAGGCGCTGGTGGTCAGGAGACAACAACCCCGTGACAAAGACGCGAGCAGACGAGCAAGGGGAAGAGGCAGGGGCAGAGCAGCGCGCTATGCGATACAGGTCATCCACAACAGTGGCCCGCAACACAACCGTGGAAGTGTCAAGTGCTGTGATCGTGGCATCATCAGAGGAGTGGTGAACAGAGAGACCCATCCTCATGCAGGCACGGACAGAGAACAGGCTGAGCTCGATATCAGGCACAAAAAGCACGTCAGAAAGGTACACGGGACCAGACGGACCATCAAACCGTACGACCCCTGTCCCCTGAACAGGTAGTGACTGCCCAGAACCTGTCCGCACTGACCGAACAGACCCAACAGGACCAAGCACGACAAAGGCGGTACGGTCGCAGGTCATGTGGTGAGTGGCCCCTGAATCAATGATCCAGTGGCCACTCGCCTCACGACCTGTGGTGGTCACAATACAACGAGCAACGGAGCACGCTGCCTCCGCTGGACGCTCAGCAGGTGTGGCAGAACAGCGGGACAATGCACGACGATGCGACTCATCCAACCACTCTGTGCTGTCAGACTCATCCTCACCAGGCGACGTAGCCCCCCCACAAGCATGACCACGTGCAACAAACACAGATGGACAGTCAGTCTGTGGACCACTCGGCTGTGACAGCACACTCGCACCTCCCTGAGAGCGAAGTGCCAACAGTCGACGTAGCTCTGCGATGGTCTGGTCCCTCGGGTCCGGGGTGGTGCTCCCCCCGGATGGCGGCGGGCCTGCCGCCGGTGCTGCACCCGAGGTCGCCGCGGCACGAGCTGCTGCTCTAGTGCGGATCCGCTCCTCGTGGGCTGCCTGAAGACCGCGGGTGATCCTCGCCCAGTCCAGCTCCTACTGACACTCAGTGTAGCGATGAGGTCCGCCGCAGTTGTGGCAGCGGACAGCCCGTCCGGTGCCACCAGAAGGCTGCTGCGGTCCCTTCTTCTTTTTCCCCTTCTTCCCCTTCACGACTGCTGGAGTGGCTGTCGGAGCAACAGGGGAGGAGGTGGGAGAGGGAGAGGTGGAGCTGGTGGGGGTGAAGGCGGACGACGGTGTGGAAGGTGTAGAGGAAGTCGCTCCCACTGCTGCTGCGGCCATGGCGCCCTGCCGATGCGCGCGGGCTGCCTCGTCAGCCGTCGCGACCTGGATGAAGTACCGCTGCGCCCAGGACAGCAGCTGCAGGGTGTCTGACATGGACGCAAGGACATCCTGGTCGAGGCGGGAGAAGGTGTCCGTGAGCTCAGGGCGCACTCCCAGCATGATGGTGTCCACCGCCCAGAGCTGAGAGCCGCCTCCGGTGCCCAGGCGAGTGTACAGGCGCATGGCCCGACGCCAATAATCAGTTGCTGACTCCGAGGGTCCCTGATGAAGAGAGTGGAACTCGCGAAGGCGCGCGGACCGGGTCGCGTGAGTCTCTGCTTCAAATAGGGTCAGCGCCAGCTCCCAGCCGAGGCGCGGGTCTGCGCCTGCTCCCGTCCCAAGCGCGCCCAGGAACGGGCGGAAGTCGACCACTGTCACCTGTGGAACCGCGTATAGCAGTCCACGCATGGCACGCGCTGCTGTAAGGGACTAGAGCGGATCAGCCGTCTGAAACTGGCTGTGGTAGTAGGGCCAGACCCCCTCCGAGTCCGCCCATACCTGAAACAACACCTCCCAACAGTCAAACCCCGCATTGCTGTCGTAGCGAGGCGGGGAAGTCTCGAAGTCCTTAGGTCGTCGCTCCGTGGGGAGCTGGACCTCAGGTGGTGCTGGGAGCGGACGTGGGAAGGGCATGAAAGCCATCAACGCTGCTCCCCCAGCGGCACCCAAGGCCTGACGCGGGTCGGCCTGCTGCTGTTGCTGCTGCCGCTCCGGCTGCTACTGCTGCTGCTGCTGCTGTCCCCTCGGACTGGGCGCCGGCGTCTCAATGCGCAGGCTACTCATCTGCTCCATCAGCCGGCGAAGCGCATCCTCCCCAGTGGGAGGGGGAGCCTGATCCCACTCCTCGACAATGGACTCTCGTCTCTGCGCAGGAGCGGCAGCGGGACCAGCAGACTCCTGGCCCGATGGGGTTGCCTCTCTCTCATTCCCGGGCTGATGTCCCGGTGTCCCAGACAGAGAGACCAAGGCATCGCGGATCTGCCGCAGACGTTCACTGCTCATCCTGGCGCTAGCGCAGCGATGACTACTCCACCAATAGGAAGTCAATCGCCTTTGAGCGTGGGCTGCGGACCCCGCTCGTGACGGTGTCTTCCGGCTCCTTGCCCTTGGAGCTGCTTGACTCCATGCTTAGGCGGTGCAAAAGTCGTCCGAACACAGAACCGTCAGCGTTTCTCGGGGAATTGAAACGCTGGCAAAAATTGACTTTTCGTAAAAAAAATTCACCAAGTCTCTGATGACGTCAGCATACTCACTGCTGACGTCAGCAGGGGTCTGCTGACGTCAGCAGCAGGCTGCGGGCGTCGTCGCTGCCACTGCCGATGCTGCTGCGCTGCGCTACTGCTGCTCTGCTGCTGCGCTGCGCTGCTACGCTGTTGCAACGCTGCCGCTACTGCGCTGCGCTGCTGCTGCTGCGCTGCCGCTGCTGCTGCGCAGCCGCGGCAGCACTGCGCTGCTGCTGCGCTGCCACTGCTGCGCTGCGCTGCTGCTGCTGCACTGTCGCTGCTGCTGCTGCGCTACTACACTGCCGCTGCTGCTGCGCTGCTGCGTTGCCGCTGCTGCGCTGCGCTGCTACCGCGCTGCCGCTGGTGCGCTGCGCTGCTGCTGCTGCGCTGCCGCTGCTACGCTGCCGCTGCTGCTGCTGCGCTGCTGCGCTGCCGCGCTGCCGTTGCTGTTGCGCTGCTGCTGCGCTGCTGCGCTGCCGCTGTTGCGCTGCGCTGCTGTTGCGCTGTGGCTGCTGCTGCGCTGCGCTGCTGCGCTGTTGCTGCAGCAGCCGCGGTTGCTGTTGCTACTGCCGCAGCCGCAGCTGCTGCTGACTGTTGCGGCTGCCGCCAAGGCCGCGGCTGCTGCTGCTGCGGCAGCTGCCACTGCCGCGGCTGCTGCTGCCGCAGCTGCTCCCTTCTGCCGCCGCCGCTGCTGTTTCCGCGGCTGATGTCACGGCCACGTCTGCTGCGGCTGTGGGTGGAGAGGCCGCGATCGCTCTTGCCACGGCTGTGTTGACTGATGCGGCTGTCGTGGCCGCGTCCACTGCTGCGTGGTGGTGGCCCCCCCTCACAGGACCCGTTGCTGCTGCGGTGGGCTGTGCTGCTGCTGCCACTCAGGGCTGCTGCTGCTGTCGCTCACTGCTGCTGCAAACGCTACGTCTCTGCTACGCAGCTATGCGAGCTCTTGCTCGCCGCTCTGATACCATGAGAATATTCACCACAGCTTCCTAGCAATGCTGCTGCTGACGTGGCAGCACAGACCGGTCAGCTTAACACACTAGCATGCAAGCGGGTGCGAGAACAGCAAGGGTCAGGCTAGGAGAGACAAGACAAGTCTCAGAAGCTGCATTGCAGTGAATGTGCAGAGAGAGTTGACAAATGACAGGTCCACAGCATAAATAGCCGCCGCGGCTCACAGCGGGTGGCGCATGCGGCGGCACCTGTCGATCCTGAACCGGCCCAAAACCACTGTTTTGGCCATAACTCTGCGCACAGGCGTCCAAACGGAGCGCCGTCTGATCCTACGGATGCAAGACGAAAAGACGGACACAACGACTGGTCACACGCCTATGCCCGGCAGCAGCCGGAGAGTGTAAGAAAACAAACATGCAAATCAGCCTGGCAGGGCTGTCCACGGAGAAAATCCTGAAGGTCTCCAAACGCAGTCCGTAGGTCGTGGCAACCCTCTGATACACCAGGTAGTCTACCAGGCTGCCTCCAGCGGGTGGAGCACCACCTCAGGGGACTCCGTCTCCAGCTGGGTCCGCCTCAGGGATCTGCACGAGCATGGACACGGCCGAGTGGTCACAACCAACTGTACAACTGTGTATGACTGACAGCATCACAACAATTTGTACCTGGATACTGCCGTACCGTTTCCTGGTTGATGGGAGAGGCCTATTCTGGAAGCACCCTCCCACCCGATGTCCACGTGATGGGGGGTGAACATACGACCAACGAAATGAAACATGGAAGAACGCGCAATTAAACCGGCATTGATTCATCCGTCACTGGACGAATCGATGCCAACATGAGTTGACGAACCATAAATGCACCATAGAAAACACCGGCCAATTAGAAGCAAAAAACGAGTGCGAGTGGCTAGTGCCTGTGTGAGTCGTCGCCATTCTCGCGGTAGCGTCATTTATGGGTACTGTTCTCTTAAACAGGAGAAATGAGGGTATGTGTTCAAGAAACTGCGTCGAACCTGCCGAGAAAACAAAAGCTCGTCATCGATTAGGACAGAGTAGTAATATACCCATCATTTTACCAGATAAAGCAGCGGTGTCCATAGTAAAAAACGAATTGACGGCGGTATCCTGAGTGGAAAACGGAAAGACTGCACTGTCCATACTCGAAAATGACATGACAGCGGTGCCCATGTTTTTCGTCGTGCGAGCGAAAACGGGCACGGCTAATATATATTTCATGTATATATCACATTTGACATGTTTTTTGACTTCGAGCTTCGCCGGTCGTCGCGAGCTCGTAAGAGGAGTTTCGCGGCGAAACCTCCCTGAGAGCTCGCGACGACCCTGCCAAACCCCCATGTAAATTAGGGGGATTGTCGTTTGTTTGGGGGGGTTTGAACAATTTGGCGCACGCTATGATGGATGAAAGGGCCTGGCGGATGCCCATCCGCCAGGCCCCGCTACTGCGGGGCCCGACAGGTGCCTCGGCAAGTGAAAAAATCTAACCCAAATCCCTTAGTTAAACTAGGGGGTTTGTCGGATAGAAGAATGGGAATCTGCCGGGCCTCGCTGCCGCGGGGCCTGGCAGATGCCCGGGCAAGTAAAAAACATAAAACCCAACCCCCCCTGTGTAACAAGGGGGTTTGTCGGCTATTGGGGGGGTTTGCGAGATGCTGCACACGTATGATAGAAAAAAGGAAATCTGCCGGGCCCCGCTACCGCAGTGCCAGGCAGATGCCCGGGCAAGTAAAAAATTAAAACGTAAACCCCCCATTGTAACTAGGGGGTTTGTCGGTTGTTGGGGGAGTTTGCGAGATGCGGCGCACCCTGTCGTGAGTTTTGGAGTTCGCACTTGCGACCTCCAAAACTCGTGACAGGGCTACTTCTGCCATCGGGGATGCCAGTGTCAGCGTCGCCCGCTTCGCCCTCGAAGTTAGCGAAGTCTAGCTTCGAGGGCGTGGGTACAGTTGTCTTTCTTTTCCGTTTTCGCTCGCATGAAAAAAAAGATGGGCACGGCTGTCATGTCGTTTTTGACTATGGACAGCGCCGTCTTTCCGTTTCCGACGCTTAACACCGTTGTTGGTTCGTTTTTGACTATGGACACCGTGGATATAACGACCGAAACGATGGGCACTGGAGCATTTGTGCCCCATCAATTAGCATCGTTGTTTACTCGGTTTCTAGAAGAGTACGTGCAAGACTGGTTTCCAATGATAGCAGGTCCTCGCATATTTGCGGCTTGAAATTATGCATAAACTAGACATGAAAGTCCGAAGTCGACATTTATAACTTACTGGCAACCGAAACAGGCGCCTACCATCGTCTCGATGTTGACCCGGTACTTCGCGCCTATGCGGGTTGCAAACCAAGCAGTTCGCGTATAGTTGCTTATGATCTCATGATCGGGGGTCAGTAGAGGTGGATCTGAAAAATAGAGGGCTTTCATTGTGGTCCGCTTAAATTAGGGAACTAGTTGGTGATTTCCTACTCCTGCCGGCCCCCTCTCCCCACAACTTTTGCCAGTGGTGTTGTGTCTGTTCCACCTGTAGAATCCTCCTTCCCTCGGGTGCACGGTAACCGCGGGTGCACTCCGATGCGGGAATGCCCGCAATCACGGGAGGGGAAGGGGGGAGATTCTTCCCGCACACGATTCGTTGACACGGGGGAAGGTGGGGCCTGTCTCCCCACAGGCCGGCCCTGCATCGCCGCTGGTCCTGGTTGGTATGGCGAGCACAGACCTACAGGAGTCCAGGAGAAGCAGGAGGTCTTGTCCATTGCTCGCACAGTTCGCCTGAGCTGAGGTGCACTGCGTGGCCTCTCGCTTGGCTCTGCTGCTGCTGCTGCTGCTGCTGCTGCTCGAAACGTTGCGCTTGCACCTCCGTGTGTCACCCGCAGGCTCCTCTTCACAGCGCCCGCCCGCCCGCCCGCTCTCTGCCCTGCTGACCCGTCCCTCCCCCCGGCAACTTCGTCGCCGCGGGTAGTCGGGCGCGCTCGTTACATCCTGTGGAGCACGCGCGCCAGCCGAAGAGCAAGATGGCGGCGGCACCTGCGCAGCTGGAGGACGTCCCCAGCCTCGAGCTCATGAGCGAGCTGCTGCGGCGACTCAAGTGCGCGCCCAAGCCGGAGAAGCGAGTGATCCTCATCGGTGAGCCCCCTGGCAGCGCAGCCACACTCGCGCTCGCAACAGCGTGACGTGCTCTGTTGGCTCGGTTCTTTCTGCGACGTTGGCTGAGAGTTTTTTTTCTTTTTCTTCTTTTTTCGTCCAGTCTTTTTCCTTCCGTCTCTGTGTTTTTTTCCAGGACCACAGGCGAATTCCCGCCTAATCGGGAAAGAGGACGATTCGTTTGTGTTTATTGACGGGAGCGGCCATGATCTTGGAATACTAGCGGTGGATGACCATGACCATGAGTCCATGACCACGAGCACGTGCTTTTATGCCTATGACCACGACAATGACCATGACGATGACAGCGAGGATGAGGATGAGGATGAGGATGAGGATG